>AWOL01S0156646.1:1343-24631 GCA_000715115.1 Nicotiana otophora
TCCTATTTCCATCCCTGCACTTCAGGAGACCCTCATACAGTTCTTGAGCATGTTTGTTACTCTAGCTTAGGCGGGGTTGATTCCCCTTATATCAGCTACATCTCGAGCTGGGGGAGGAGCTCAGACTCCCGCGGTTATATCAGGTCCTAGAGGTTATATTAGTGCATCCAGTTGTTCCAGTTCATCCTGAGGTTAGGGAATGAACTTCTGAGGAGGAGTAGCTTAGACTTAAGAGGTACAAGAAGCACCACCCTCCTACTTTTAGTGGCCTAGCTACAGAGGATGAATAAGGTTTTATGGAGAAGTTCCACCATATTCTCCGCACCATGGGTATTGTAGAGACGAGCGAGGTTGCTTTTACTATATTCCAGTTGTCGGGACTAGCGTACCACTTGTGGCAGGCTTATGAGGAGGTTAGCTCAGCCGATGCAGCTTGACTCATATGGGATCAGTTTTCAGAGATTTTCATGAGAGATTGTGTTCCCCAGAGACTTCGGGATGCATGGCGCATGAAGTTTGAGCAGCTGCACCAGGGTACTATGACCGTGTCAGAGTATGCTGTCAGATTCAGTGAGTTGTCCAGACATGCACCTACCTTGGTTTCCATAATCAGAAAGCGAGTCCGTCGATTTATCGAGGAGCTCAACTATGGTATTAGATTCAGCATAGATCGAGAGTTGGAAACAGATACCCGATATAATCAGGTGGTAGAGATCACACGGAGATTGGAGGGTATGCAGAGCTGGGAGAGGGAGGAAAGGAAGGCCAAAAGGCCTCGAGATTCTGGTGGATATAGTGGTGCCCGTGCCCTAGTGGCAGCTCGTCATGGTAGCGGCTATGTGAGCTATCCAGTTCATTCAGAACTTCCATCTTCTAGTGGTACTCCGTCTACTTCCAGTTCTGAGGTTGCCCATTATGCACCACCATTGTCTTGTATACCTCCTTCCTAGGGTGCTTTCAGCAGTCAGTCTAGCCTACCAATCCCGAGCTAGTTTCAGCAGTCGTGTCCTCCGAGAGCTTGTTTTGAGTGTGGTGATATTCTTCATATGGTGAGGAACTTCCCCACAATCAGGAGGGGTGCACCTCCATCAACTACTCAGTCTACACATATTCTACAGGATCCCCAGACTTCTCAGGCCTTGGTTATCGCTCCAATTGCCGCTCCACCTGTACAACCAGCTAGGGGTGGAGGTCACACGGGTAGGGGTCGCCCTAGAAGAGGCGTCCATGCGAGATGTTATGCTTTTTAGGGTAGGACAGAGGTGGTTGCATCAGATGCAGTTATCACATGTTTTGTTCCGGTTTGTCATAGAGATGCATTAATCTTATTTTATCAAGGCTCCACTTATTCATATGTATCATCTTACTTTGCTCCGTATCTGGGTATATCTCGTGATTCCTTAAGTTCTCCTGTTTATGTGTCCACACTTGTGGGAGATTCTATTGTCCTTGACCGTGTGTATCGGTCGTGTTTAGTTGTTATTGGTGGTTTTGAGACCAGAGTTTATATGTATGTTAGACTTTGATGTTATCTTGAACATGGACTGGTTGTCGCCTATCATGCTATTCTAGATTATCACGCCAAGATGGTGGAATAAAGTATTCAACAATGATAGTACACCTTGTGTAACTAGATAAATGATGAAAAGCATTATATAAACTAGCCCGTGAATTATTCCTCCTTTGTAGCATATATGCCTCCTCCGCAAATTCCAAATTTGGCCACATTTCTGTTGCAAGTACGTGCACTGCCTTAGTGTAGCTGCCTTTGGTGGAGCAGCTCTTGTAATCCTTTTGAGTCCATGTATATCTTCTGTACATCTCCCATTCTGACGTATAATATCAGTGTAGTTCCTCCAACAGTAGTTTTCACAAATAGCCCATTCAACGAACCTGGGCAGTGTGTATCTCTTGTGATCCCTGCGTTTCATTTTGTTGCATTATCCAGTCCACTCCTATGCTGCTCCTTTATCATGTTGTTTGAAGTCCATTTTTGCACCTGCATTATCACTAGTACATCTGCACGCACTCCTCAATGATACAAAAGTTCAGTTTTGTACAAATGAGAGCATGCAACGTTTGATGAAAGAGTCGCATGATTTCCAGCATCCATCTGTTGCAGCCAAAGTCTGGCGCCCTGCTTGGGATATAGAATTAATGAAATGCATTAGGATTTTATCCCACAATACATCCAATGGTCCATCTTTTGACTACCTAAAGCCCAGATCATACATGAGTTCGATAAAATTTCTGGGTTGTATTCTCTTGCACTTCCCCTGTTTGTAGCAGTTGTAATGTGGTCTCCGGTAGCTATGTTTGGTAACCAATGACATGCACCATTCCTGTATTTTCAAGATATATATAAAAATTAGCCCTAGGCACTTGCCTGGTGGATTTGCTAAAAAACAATTAATTATACGAAATTTGTTTAAAGTAATTTATAAAAAATAATTAATAAATAATAAAAACATTACTTATGCAATAAAATGGTTGAAAATAATAGCTTAACATTATAAATAAAAAAAGAAGAAGCTATTTTAGTATAAATAATGTAATAAATATAATTATGTATAGAATATAGGCTATTATTGCAAAATTGCGTAGATAGCTTAAAAATACAAATAGAATTATATAAAATGATGTAAAAATGTTATAAAACATACATGTGGATGTAAATAATAAATTTGGATGATTAAGTCATCACGAAATAATTTGAAAGGATAATTAATAAGTATTCGAACAATTTAATTGCAAGGAAATCGATTTAAAACTTTACAAATTATGGAAAATTATAGCAAATACTTATCTGAATCTCGTAATTTGAGTAATGATGCAAAATGATATTTTGAAAGTATATAGAATATTTTCTAATATATGAGGGCAAAATTGGGTATCGACGGGCGTGCACCGCGGAAATTGCGACTCTGTTGATTCTGTGGTACTGTGTAGTGATCTAATCTTGTTTCTATTCATGAAATCCTACGTGTTAGAGTAATTGAGCTGTGATCCATATTAGAAATCATGTTTAGGCTATATAATTATTCTGTTGGGACCCACTGAGGTCATTTTTGCTGTTGAGTTATTTGCTTAAATTGCAATGACATACTCGGTCATATCCGTTCATTTGCATATCATATATCAGTCTCTGTTATCATTTGTTGTCACATTATGTTATCATTGTTTGGGTTGATTGGCATGAGATTTGTGAGCCCGAGAGACTGAAGAGATTGATGATTGAGTTGGGGCATGAGGGCCGGATTATGAGAGACATTTATGGAATCGGGTTGCACGTCGCAAGAGGTTTTATTGATTCATGATGGTATTGGGCTGCATGACGCAGGAGGTTTTTATTGATTCGTGATGGGATAGGGCTGCACGCCGCAACATGCCATGTTGGCTTATATCTGACCTACCAGCAGTGACCGCAAGTACCGTACAGTGCTGAGTGACTGAGTGTGCTGAGTGATTGAGCGTGATGAGTGGGAGTGCGAGACAGTGAGAATGAGTCCTCCGAGAGTGTGAGTACATGAGTTCATCATTGTGATGCATTGCATTTGACATGCATACTTGACATACAGGCATATAGATGTATTTCCTCATGCTATACAGTTTTGTGACATTTATGACTTCACATGAATATTGACATGTAGGCATAGCGATGTACTTTCCTCATACTATCTGAGAATGAAATATCTTATCTGTTGTTGAAAGTTTTTGAAAAAATCACAGTTTTCTTATATACTCATATTTTTGTGATTTAGGTAAAATATTTGGATTTTACTGTTATACATGAAAAGCATGCATATTTTCTGTAACTATGAATGAGTTGAGCATCATATCCTTGAGTTATTACTTGTGCTGCTTTTATTATATTGTTACGAGTTGTTCTTGGTTATTAGTGTTGGACGCTGACCGTTGTCCATGCTCATCACTTCTTTCAACCTAAGGTTAGGTTTGTTACTTATTGAGTATATGTGGTCGGTTGTACTCATACTACACTCTACACCTTGCGTGCAAATTTTTGGAGCTGATGTTGCTATTAGCTACCTCTTGTTCTTGGTAGCTTTAGATATATAAATCTGTTAATGTACATTTTGAACAGATGATATATTTATTTCTTACCATCTTTGTAAACTCTAAGTCTTAGAAGCTCATGATTTGTACTACCAGTCCTTTGGGAGTTATATAAAATTTAGTTATTTCATTTTTGACTCTTATCATTATCATTATATTGTGGTTTATTGTTAATTGGCTTACCTAGCAGTTGGGTTAGGTGCCATCATGACTAGTTGGATTTTGGGTCGTGACAAGTTGGTATCAGAGCTCTAGGTTCACAGGTTCTACGAGTCATGTGCCTAGTAAAGTCTTGTGGATCGGTATGATGACGTCCAAACCTATCTTCGAGAGTCTACAGGGAATCTAGGATAAACTTCCCATCTTTCTTTCCTTATCGTGCGGCATTGATTCAGCTTGAAGCGTATCTCTTTGAATTCCTTCCATGGATGAGGTGCGAGGTGTATTTTCTGTATCTTGGTGATGAGCCAGTCTAGAGGACTTGAGGCTGGGTTTTGACCATAGCTTGGGCTTGGTGGTTTCAGTTGTGTGAGTAATTACTTTTGGACTTATATGTTCGAAAGTGTCCCTAGGAGCGGAACTTATGGCTCGGTGAGTGGTTGGATGGCTATGTGATGAGTATGTTGTATTTGTGGTATACGTTTAGATGGTCTGGATGTGGCGATAAGAGTTTTCTTGGGATGTGGAAAGTACTATTGGATGCTTGAAGTCTGTCTTCATGTGTTGTACAATATCGAGTTATGATCGTGTTGAGGGATATTTCATGTTGTTTATTTATGGAACGAAGTAGATTCTCATGCTTTGTTGATGAGTTCAGACTCAGGAATATTAAGTTATTGCATAGTAGTTGTGGCTATGAAGGGGTATAAAGAGATGTCAGATTGAGGCTAAGTAGGTGGATTATCACATGCAGGGTAATCTACAGATGCGTGATCCTTATGATGTTGTGTGGAGAGTTTATTTCTACAAGTGGGTTATATGTGTTGCGATTTGAATTTGGATCGGTTGAGAAAGTTGACATGACTGTCACGAGAATGAATGCGAGCTTAGCGGATGATTTGAGATATTTTATGGTTTGAGTTGCATGAGCTTATGAAGGATTTAGTTGAATTTTAGTGCGGGATTATGGCAATAATAAAGTATGGGTATTGTAAGTTATCGATTATTTTGTTCTATGGCTTTGAGCCAAGTGGGGGATTCTACCGTCGGTGATTTGATTGCATGATTATGTGTTGTATTTATTTCGGTCTGAGGCATACTTGTGTATCGGTTATGACTTGTAGAGGTTGAGATCGAAGATGACTCGAGCAAGGAAGTTTTTGGATACGGGTTATATTACACTTTATGGGTATATGGAAATCATGGAATGATTTGAGTTGTTATTTATGAAAGATGTAGTGTACATGGAGAAGGAATTTGCTCAGTGAATTGAGATTTGAGCAGAGTAGATGACTCTCGAGAAGGTTCTAATGGATTCAAGATTTATATGTGGCAATTGAGAATTTTTTAGATTTGTATATGGCTATAATCTGAGATTTGCATTGGATGGTGTCAAGACTCACAGTATTTCTATATCATTATGGATTTTGCATTTCAATTTCAGGAAGGTAAAAGGAACAACTTTAAATTCACAGAAGGTCTCTTCAGAGTGGGTGTCTCGGTTGTTGTACTTTTGGGGTGCTTAAGAGAGAATACTTCGGCTTATGGGCCTTAGGGCAGTGTGGTTTTATAGTAGGATCTCTCGTGGTGAGCGTAGGTGTCTTAGTGTGCGGACAAGGAGAAGTGTTAACTTGAAGCAAATTCGGAAGGAACTCAGAGAAATATGACAACTTGGTGGTAAATCAGATCAATATAGTAATGAGTATAATCAGTTCTTTTGGTTCTTATGATATGGTGAGTCTCTACATGTATTTTGTGGCTATACTCTTAGTCTTGACGAACTGCGTGACTTGGTTGAGTTAGAGAGATTCAGTTCTGATAGCTTGGTTATAGGAAAATTGATTTCGAAGAGTTCACGATGGTTTCTACCACGGTTTGAGATGGATATTTCCTATCGGCGTGAGGAGCATGTTGCGTATTGTGATTTCCTCCTGGATGGAATCAAGTGAAAGGTTCCTAGCTAATTGAGTATGTATTGTGCTTATGACTCAGAGTTGATAATGAGATTCTCGTCCTATGTGATTGAGATTTGCATGTACAAGGTTGCGGTTCAGATTTGGTGGGAAGGTCATGAATTGTGGACAGCATGGATAGTTTCAGATGATTAGATGAATGCTATTACTTCTTGGTATTGCTCGAGAAGGGTGCACATTTCAGAACGTGCACTTAGTTTTGACTTACAGATACTTCATTGGTATTGTAGTACTCGCCTGGTTGATTGACTGCTAATATTCAGATTTTTTCTATGTGGCATGAAAGAATTATAGAAGTATTCCTTATGGGATGATCGTGTATGAGAGACGTATTAGACATTCGAGTGGTGGAGTTAGGATCGGATATGGTGATTCTTTTGTATTCCTATGATTTGGAGATTGGGAGTCTCAATGAAGGAATATCCCTTGATTGTGGACTATGAAGATTTAGACAGAGTTAGAAAGCCAATGGTATGTGTTATGGTCAGGTTATTATGAACTCTTAGATGATTAATTATCTTTATGGATGACCGAAACTAATTTGGAGGCTCATTGGTAGGCCCAATGAGGATGTGTATTCTACACCGGGTCGGATTTGATGACTCAGCACGGTTAGTGTTAAGGAGTGAGTCAATCGGTCGGAGTTGGGCTTGTTCATGTTTTGAGATGTTCTATGCATTACTCTTCTATGCTACGATGGGTGGTGATCCGTTGGCAAATTATACACTAGATACATTTTCGTTTGGGCCTTGTGGCAAAATTCGAGCGAGTTAGTCATTGGGGTATTGAATGGTTGATTGCGCATTGGTTATGGTCTTTCCTGGTTGTGGTATACAGTGTTATTCGTTCCTCCATGGTTATAGTCATGCACTTTGTGTATTTGATGTCGAATTGCGTGTGGTTGTTGATTTCTGAGCATTGGGGCTTGAGGTATTTCATGCGGACCGATATTTGGATAGGGTCACGCATTGCAACAAGATGATGTTGGGATATGATCCTTTGTGAAATATTCAAGTGTTATGGTTCTACTATGTGTGATGGGTTCATAGTATTGCGTTTGTGGTGGTAATTGTTGAGCTTGCGGGGCAGTTCTCTCATTTGAGTCAATTTCCATGTTTGAATGTATTTGAATTATTGCTTATTGGTGCACAGATTGCACGGTTTGTGGCTTTAGGTTGTATTAGTGTGGCATGTCAATCTAATAGTTGTGTTTGATGAGATGAGGTCATTAGACCTAGAATGGGTACTATTGGATATGATTATCGTATGTTTGGAAGAATAATATCAGAAGTCGGCTTAGAATTTGGCTTTGGTTCTTGTCAGACGAGAGAGAGCTCCATGACTTGTTGATCTGATGAGTGGTTTTGAGTTTCTACGTTTTTCTTTCATCATCAGCAATGTACGACTGTTTTAGAACAAGGTTTTATTTGATATAAGGATTATTACCAGTGTCAGATTTGTTTTGAGCAGCTACTAAGATCGAAAATAATTGCTACGAGTATGCGAGTTATGTGGTATATCATGTGATTTCATCTTGGGTTATGGTTATGGCTTGATACAACTTGATCAGACTTATACACTGTGTAAATGCGAGATTCGGTATTGTAAGGAATTGCGCATGTTGGAAATTGGGTTCCAAGGTTTATGGGCTAAGGTTGAAGGAAGAATCTTTGGTTATGTTGAGTTGACAGACTTATATGAATTGGGGTGATGTGGGACCACCCCCGGGTATGTGCATGGTAATATTACATGGTGAATTGATGGACTTGGAATGACTCTTGGCACGTTCGAGGACGAACGTATGTTTAAGTAGGGAAGAATGTAATGACCTGGCCGATCGCTATGAGCATTTGCATTCCGTTCACCGATTTGAAGTCTTGAGTAGCTTCCTATGATGTATTATGACTTGTGTGAATCGTCGGTTTTGATTTTCATGTGATTCAGAATTGATTTGGAAGAATGATTTACAACTAGGAAGCTTTAAGTTGGAAGAGTTGACCAAGTTTGACTTTTTAGTATTTGACCTCGGATTGGAGTTTTGATGGTTCCATTAGGTCCGTATGGTAATTTTGGACCTAGGCGTATGGCCGGATTTGTATTTTGATATTTCTAGACGGTTTCAGGACTAATTGGCGAAAGTTGGAAATTTGAAGGTTTGGAATGTTCATAAGTTTGACCGAGAGTTAGAATAGGTTCGTTATGTCATTTGGAACTTGTATGAAAAATTTATGTTCATTCCGAATTGGTTAGGCTTGAATGGGATGCTTGGTTCGAAGTTCATGAACTTAAGAGATTGATCTTGATCGATGATTCGTGGTTTTGATGTTGTTATGTGTGATTTGAGGCCTCGAATAAGACCGTTTTATGTTTTGGGACTTGTTAGTATGTTCAGACGGAGTTCCGAGAGGCTCGGGTGAGTTTCAGGGTGATTTCAGACTATTTCTCGGCCATTATGGTTGCTGATTTTTGGCCACAGGGATGTGCATCGAGATCGCGGCCTTTGGGTCGTGTTCGCGAAGAGAAAATTTGTTGTTTGGGCACTTTAAATCGCGATCGCGGAATCCTTTTTGCGATCGTGTAGAGAAAAATTCTGCTATCAGTTACCCGACTTTGAAAGCTTATATCATGCAATCTATAAGGAATTTGGAGGTAATCGAAAAATAAAAGTTGTAGCCTCTTTTATCTAGTTTTAAGAAAATCAAACAGTTTGTCATTTGAAGTTATGTACAAAAGGTTATGGTTGATACACTACAAGATTTTTGAGAAGAGTTTGGAAAGGGTTAATGGAAGTTTGTTCTTCGCGATCGCGAGGAAATGGCCACGATCGCATAGGGTAAAACTTGTCCTTGAAACTTTTGTGACCGCAATCGCGAAGGATACCTCTGGAACAGTATAAAGTACTATATTTTGAAGGTTTTGGTCATTTTATCATATTTTGAGCTGTGGAGCTCAGATATGGGCGATTTTGGAGGCAATTTGCTTCACGTGTCTTGGGGTAAGTATTTTCAACTCGTTTTTGATTATATTTCATTAATCTATCTTTGATTTTGGCCTTTGGATTATGAATTTTAAAGAGAAATTGGGGATTTTTGTCTAAACTTTCCTAAAGTTAATTTTTGAGGTTTGAACATCGATTCGAAATCGGATTTGAGCGAAATTAGTTTGGTTGGACTCGTAATTGAATGGGTTATTGAATTTTGTGAGTTTGTCGGGTTCTGAGGTGCGGGCCTAAGTTTGATTTTTTGCTTTTGCTTAAAGATTCCACCTTTATCGATTGAGTTTGTTTCTTTTGTCATTATTTGATATTCTTTAGTTCCTTTTGGCTAGTTTCGGGTCGTTTGGAGGTCAGTATGCATGGGATATCTAGAGTATTGTTTGGCTTGCTCGGTATTAGATTCATCTTGTTCGATATAAGTAAAACTTATAAACTTGGTGCTGAGGGTATAAATTCCTAAAATACGTGTTATGTGGTTGGTGTTGTGGTGACGCACATGTTAAGTGACGGGCGTGTGGGCGTACACCACAGAAATTATGACTCGGTTGATTCAGTGGTACTGTGTAGTTATCTAATCTTGTATCTATCTATGAAATTCCTACGTGTTAGAGTAATTGAGATGTGATCCATGTTAGAAATCATGTTTAGGCTATATACTTATTCTGTTTGTGACCCACTGAGGTCATTTTGCTGTTGGGTTATTTTCTTAAATTGCAATTACATACTCAGACATATTCATTCATTTGCATATCATACCTCAATCCTTGTTATCATTTGTTTTCATATTATGTTATCATTGTTTGGGCTTATTGGCTTGAGATTTGTGAGCCCGAGAGACTTGAGAGATTGATGACTGAGTTGGGGCCTGAGGGCAGGATCTGCCGCTCCGGAGTCTGACATACCAGCAGTGAGTGCAGGTAATGTATAGTGCTGACTGACTGAGTGTGCTGAGTGATTGAGTATGATGAGTGGGAGTGCGATATGGGGAGATCGAGTATTCTGAGAGTGTGAGTATATGGGTTCATCACTGTGATACATTATATTTGACATGCATACGTGACATACATGCATAGAGATTTATTTTCTCATGCTATACAGTTTTGTGACATTCATGACTTCACATGCACATTGACATATATGCATAGAGATGTACTTTCCTCATGCTATCTGAGAATGAAATATCTTATCTGTTGTTGAAAGTTTTTGGGAAAAATCATAGTTTTATGATATACTCATATTTTGATGAATTCGGTGAATGATTTGGATTTTACTGTTATACTTGAAAAGCATGCCTATTTTCCGTAACTATGAACGAGCTGAGCATCATATCCTTGAGTTATTACTTGTGCTGCTTTTATTATATTGTTACAATTTGTTCTTCGCTATTGGTGTTGGACTCTGACCGTTGACCAAGCTCGTCACTACTTTCAACCTAAGGTTAGGTTTGTTACTTATTGAGTACACGGGGTCGGTTGTACTCATACTACACTCTACATCTTGCATGCAGATATTTGGAGTTGATGTTGTTGTTGGCTACCTCTTGTTCTTGGTATCTTTAGATATATCAATTTGTTTATATACATTTCGAATAGATGATGTATTTATTTCATACCAGCTTTGTAAACTCTAAGACTTAGAAACTCACGATTTGTACTACCAGTTCTTGGGGAGTTGTATAAAATTAAGTTATTTCATTTTTGACTCTTATCATTATCATTATATTGTGGTTTATTGTTAATTGATTTACCTAGCAGGTTGGGTTAGGTGCCATCACGACTAGTTGAATTTTGGGTCGTCATAGAAATAAGGTTTGGAGGGGTGTAAAAGACAACCCTCGTGTGCCATTGTGTGTGATAGTGTACGGCCAAGACACGATAGGAAGGAGTGTGATGACAATATATATAAAGCGGTAACAAATAGTGATGTTAGTAATAACATTTTAAAATAAGTAAATAAGCACATAACGAGCAGGTAAGGCAGGTAAGCATACAATTGAAAATTAAACATAGTTAAAGCAGTATACAAATAATCCTAAATTCCAAGTCTAGTCTAAGTCTGCTAAGGTTAGAACCTAAGTGTGAAATCCCCAGCAGAGTCGTCATGTTATTGCACCCTATTTTGTACGAGTCAAAACAAGATTCAACTAGTGGTTTCCCTATTATATACATGTGCAAAATAAGGACAGTAAACTTAAATAAGCAGTGGAGAAGAAGAATGGACTCTAGTTTGGGCCTGAAGGGAAGTAGTACCAGCAAGTAGCGAGAACGGACAATAGCAACATCAAACTCCAATATGCGTAGGTGCAGGACTTGGGCCTAAGTTCATTGAGAACTCGGCATGCTCAATTGTAACACATGTTCAGGAAAGAAAAAGAAGGTCATTAGATATTCTACTCAATGTACATAATTACACATGAAATAAACAAGTATGGGCCTAAGACAAATTATAACAATCAATAGCAATCCAAAATATGAAAACTAGTGTCGAGTCATAGATGGTAAAGTGATTCATAATGAAAGCCTTTGTTTTTAGTAAACACTAAACCTAAACGGACTAATAAATGTCAATGGATTAGAGTCTAAGAGTAGAATTCCATTCATGGCCAAGATAGTCTTTGGATCCCCGACACTTCAAATTTCCCAAGGGTCTTGAGGCGCAGGACAATGCTTTTGTTAGGGAGAGTAGCTCAACGAAGAACTAAACCCTACTCCCAAATGCCCCTAACTACTCACACTTACTCTTCCCTACAGGTTTAGGTGTTAATAAGGCATTCAATGTAGATCCACATACCACAGTGATACCATACCACATGAATGTATACATTTCTCATAACAGTTATACATAATGTCATCAATATTGCAAGAAATCCAATCACATTGTTGTAACTACAATCCAAAACTTAAGTATATGATTCACTGTGAATATTGTAACATGTTAGGAATTCTCAAAAGGAATTAGCTTCAAGGACACACAAGGAAAAGAGCATTGGCAGATTACTTTAGAAACCCAAACACCTGGACCATATCTTTTAAGAGTATAGGAGGTACATAGTTCAAACTCATAACAGTCACTGTTCATAACAACATCCTCTTAATAGCCCTCAATAAGATTAGTCAAGGATTTGTATTAACTAGGTCTTAACTTCTAGCATACATACAGGTTAACAGCTTCATTTGAGGCTTCTAAAGAGTATTAACAGAGATACAAGTTAACAACTTCAATTAAAACTTCTAAAGAGTATTAACAGAGATACATGTTAACAACCTCAATTGAAACTTTCTAAAGCTTATTAGTAGAGATACATGTTAATAGTCTTGTTTCATTCTAAAGAAAATGGCATGGTTACTTCTTTCTAAAAAAAGCTCTCATCTTCATACTAATCTCATTAGAGAATAAAGCATACTACTATACTCAAACATGATAGAAGATTCATCTTAGGTTCAGAAGCTAAGCCTAGTTCATTTATGTGAGCTTAGTGAAGTTTCAAGGACAATATAGACATGTACATGATTATGAAAGACAAGCATAAGTATTGAAGAACAAGATGAGCGCATGGTATCCAAGAGAACACCCACATAGGACATTTAGCAGGGGTCATATCATTACAAACATAAATAGAGTGTTATCATCATGGAATCAGGCTAAAAGTATCACTATATGAGTTTCAGAAAAGGGGCAGGGGTATTATTTCATTAAGGATCTGTTATAAAAATCAAGTGTGGCATTTCAGATATAGTGAAACTTCATTTCACTACTTTAACACAACAAATGAAATATCAGAACATGAATATATCTTAACCAAACCTCATAGCTTCAGTTAAGTGTATGGAAATTATCAGAATACACACAAAGATGATAGAAGAATCCAATTAGCTTAGGACATATTTATGTGGTAGGATCAAATAGTCATGAGTTTAAATAGATGATCAATGACCTTCTAAGAACTAACAGAATCACATAGGCATGTCATAAAGAAGAGATTGGTTTAAATGTCATGAACTGGTATTTCCAAACTAAGGTGACAGTGTGGTCTTCACTACTAAACAAGTTCATATTCACTTAAGTCTAGTTTATCAGGTGAATCACTATATAATGCAAATAATACACAAGGAAGGTTAGTATAGCAGTCATGGTGGTTATAATAGAACGTTAGGTTGATCTGAAGCTAGCTATTAGTATTGTTTGAAAGTTCTTTAGTTATTTTCAAATCTTAACAGTATATATGAGTTATCAGATGTTCATTAGGATCAATACACAGTTCTAATTTCAAAAATTCAAGGAAACATATGATTCCAGAATCCATTTATCAGCCATATGTCATTAACCAACGATAAAAGATAACAGAACAAATCATTCTTAGAAATTCAAAAAAAAAACAAAAGAAGATTAGAGTTGAGGTTTTACTAACCTCTTTTAGGGTAGCAAACCAAACAAAACATTAGTTTAGCCATTTGGAAGTCCAAGACTCATACTCTAATCAGTGAATAACTCAAAACTAGAAAAGAGAGGAAGTAGAAATCGAGTGAGAACTTAGCCTTAATTCAAAAGATTCTAAACAGTACTGTTATGTATTAATTCTTTCAGATTGTTAGGCATTGTTAGGTGAGAGCCATTAAGACTTGTATTTATAGTGCCTCAAAGCCTAGGGTTCCAGCAGATTAAAATTGGTGAGTGAAAAGTGAGAAAGATTGAAGATGCGGCCAAATCAAATAAAAATCAAAGGAACAGAGGTCAAAATAGTGATGGATTTTACCTGAGTGATGGGAGGTTGGTAGCTGAACATGAAGACCCATCGGGCCAACTCTATAACCCAAAGGTCACTGCGTTTGACCTCTAGGCAATGAGTTCTCATGATTAAACCTCTGCTAAGCTCCACGCATACCCCGATTTGAGAGGTCATAGAGAGAATTAGACGAGTTCAAGTTTCACACTTCGTAATTCTGATTTCAAGTGTTAGATGATCTAATTAACTAGAAATTAAGGAATAATTTATTAAATTAATTAGAAAGCCTATGTGACGTATGTAAAAGTTATTTTAATAATCTTAAAATAGTAAGTATGATATATTTTGTAATTATAATACTAAATTATTAATTTCAAAACTACTAATACTTAACTAATTTCGTAAAATAGGTATTATTAATTGAAAATATTTTTAAAACATTCATTGTAAATTATTAAGTATAAATAAATTAATTTTAAAAGGGAGGGTCAAAATTGTCCATCAACAACAAGTATATGAGCAGCCAAAATACTACAAATACAGTTTGAAACAAAGTACAAATGTTCGAAACAAGGTAAACAGTAAGCTAAATAAGGAAGGGGATTGAGGACACCGAGCAACTCTACCCCATGTCTCCTAAACAGATTGATCCGAGTAAGCCTCCTCTAGACACCGCTGGGGACAACAACAGAATCTGCACAAGAAGTGAAGAAGTGTAGTATGAGTACAACTGACCCAATGTACTCCTTAAATATCAAGCCTAACCTTGATGAGGTAGTGACGAGGCTAAGGCAAGACACCTACAATAAAATTGTACAGTTATATCAAGTAACCATGAAATAAACCTCTTTCCAACACGAGCAATGAAACTACCAAGTCATAATCCACATCACCAAATATCAAGTAAAACAATGAAATCAATAAACTCGCACGACATAACCCTTCGTGCTTTTACTCTTATCCTCGCTAAATCTTAATATATGCAAGTGCACGACATCAAACTTCGTGCTTTTACTCTCATCCTCACGAGATCATAATAGAAATGCATATGCACGGCATCACCCTTCGTGCTTTTACCTCACATTAGCTCAATCAATGATAACAATATCCAAATATGGCACGACAACACCCTTCATGTTTTTCACTTTTCCTCACCAAGAAACAACAACAACAACAAACCAAGTATTTGAACAATGCGGGACACAATTTCAACCTTAACAATGGTGCTAGAATAAGCAAACTCAATTTTGGTATCACAACAATTTTAACATAAGCAATAAACACGTATGTGAACAATTAAAGAATAAACAACCTAACTAAGGCATGGAAGGCATTGTGAATGAAAAAACATGGCACAAATAAGACATATTACAATCGTATACTTTAACCTATAACAATGTATATATACTTGTTACCTTGCATATACATTGTTACCACACATAATTCATGTAGCAAGTAGATCAAATAAGTCCTAATTCCTTCTAGTCAAAGTTAACCACGACACTTAATCAACCACGACTTTTTCTTTAGAATAAGCCTCCAAACCAATCAAATGTAGCCAAAATAGTTCA
Source organism: Nicotiana otophora (assembly GCA_000715115.1). Lineage (NCBI taxonomy): Eukaryota > Viridiplantae > Streptophyta > Magnoliopsida > Solanales > Solanaceae > Nicotiana > Nicotiana otophora. The sequence continues at coordinate 16,839 of AWOL01S0156646.1, forward strand.
AAGAATTAATTATTATTATTATTATTATTATAAATTACCCACGAATGAAAAATGTTCAATCTTTAACTAAATTAAAAAAGTCAACACCGGGCTCGCTTTGTCAAAATCCGAGATTCGGACCAAATTTCAATTACCCATTCACTCCCGAACCCAATTATGTGATTTGTTTCAAAATCCGGCCTCAATTCGAGGTCTACATCTCAATTTTATCCAATTACTAAATTCTATCCAAACCCCCTAATTTTTACATTTAAACTACTAAATGTAAGGATAAAAATCAATTGATGATTATGGAAATACATCAAAACTAGTTGAAAAGCACTAACCAACAAAGTTGGGATGAAAATCTCTTCAAATATCTCTCTAATCCAAGCTTTAGGTTTCAAAAATTATGAGGAATCGTGAAATCCCGACTTACAGCTTTTATTTAACTGGGCGTCAGGTGCTCTTCGGGTTCGCAGAGCACCTGTCGCGCTCTCGAAGTGAACAGACCAATTAGCCTTCGCGGTCGCGAAGTCCTTATCGCATTCGCGAAGGCATTTCTCCAGCCAAGCCTCTACGTTCACGTCCCAGGGGCCCCATTCGCAATGAAGAACCAACTGCCCTCCCCCGACATTTCCCAAGCTTGTGCGTTCACGTGAGGCCTAACGCATTGGTGAAGGGAAGCCCCCCCAAGCCATTGCGTTCGTGTTCTACCTCTCGCGTTCACATAGTGTATCCACCCCTACCCCTAAATTTCCCCTTTTGGATTGTGGTAGTGGCTCCGCGATCGCGAAGCACTGATGCACCAGCATAAAAACCAATAATTCAACAAGGCCAAACATGGTCTGAAATCAATCTGAAGCTCACCAGAGCCCCCCCAAGTGTCCAACCCGAATATGCACACATGTGTAATAACATCATACAAACTCGCTCGCTACCTCAAATCATCAAAACAACATCAAAAATCTAGAATCGATCATCAAAACTTAAGATTTATCAAAGTTTAAACTAATATTTTCTAACTTTCCACATAATTCGCCGAAACGCCCTCGGGTCTCCTGGGACCCCAACCTAACATAGCACAAGTCCAAAACTATCATATGAACCTACCAGAATATTAAATAGTTACCCGAGGTCGTTTACCAAGAACATTGACCGTGATCAACTCTAGTTGTTTTTAAAGCCAAAAATCACATTTTATTTAAAATTCCACGTAAAACTTTTTCGAAAAATGACACAGACCACGCACGCAAATTATATAACATCAAATGAAGTAATAAGAGGTCTCGGAACACAGAAATAAAGTCTAGTACTCAAAATTACCTATCTGGTCATTACACATACGTGCATAGCTCCCATAACACGTAGCACGCAAAATATATTGCACATAACCAATGCCAAACGATCTGAAACTAGTCAAAGAACGTGCAAACCAATCAAAATATACTCAAAGACTCGTAATTTAATCAATTAGAAACAATTCCCAAATCAACACGAATAGTCAACAAAGTCAGCCCTTAGGCATACGCTCCCGGATTTCGAAATTTGTTGAAGATAAATATTACCCATAGCACCACGAACTCAAATATATAATTTATTCCCAATTTGATGGTCAAAACTCAAAAATACCATTTCTAGATTTTCTTCTAAAATCCCCATAGTTTCCATTAATTTTCACGTTTAAACCAATATGTAATACATGTATTTAGCTCACAATGAGTAGATATCACTTACCTTGTGATAGATGATGAAAATGTCCCTTCTAAATCGTGATGACCAAAGTCCCCCAGCCATGAACCCCTCCTCCGCATTCGCGGTCGCCCTGCAACATTGGTGAAGGGGAGTTTTCCCAACTCCTATTCCCCGCATTCGCGTCTCCCACGCCGCGTTCGCGTAGGGCAAAAATCCTATAGCCCCAGTTCCCTCTCTGAGTTTGTGAATCCTCTGTCATTTTCACGTAGCTTAAAACTCCATCAGCCAAATCCTTCATCGTGAACGCGTGCTACCTACCATGTTCGCGAAGAACAACACTAGCACCAGGAACCAGCACTAGAAAAATGCACCAACATGGTATGAAACAACCCCGAAACACACTCGAGACCAGTGAAACTCCATCCAATCATACCAACAAGGCCCCATACCTTATCATAGGGCTTGGAAATTCCACAAATGACATCAAAACCATGAATCGATGGTCAAAATGATTCTTTTAACTTTCAAACCTTCAAACTTCACTGAACGCATCTGAATCACACTTAGACATTTCGGATCACGACCAAATTTCACACACAAGTTCAATCAACTAAATGAACCTATCCAAGATTCCAGAACACCACTCGGAGTTCGATAATACTAAAGTCCACTCCAAGTCAAACTTAGCTAATTCAAAACCTTCAAAATAGAACTATTCGATAATAAGCGCCGAATTGCTCCCGGACTACCTGATACTCAACCCGAACAAATGCCCAAGTCCAAAATCACCTTACGAACCTATAAGAACCTACAAATCCTGATTCCGAGGTCGTTTACTCAATAGTCAAACTTTGGTCAACTTATCTAGCTTAAAGCTTCCGAATTGAGAATTATTCTTCTACATTAACTCCGAACTTCTTGAAAATCAAAATCAATTATACATGCAAGTCTTAATACATATTGTGAAGTAGCATATATATATTGGCATAACATTCCAGCCTTATATCTATCTCAAAAGTAACATCAAAATAGCCTAACAAATGATAACAACAAAATGAATAACTTCTAGGTATTATGTGGCCGATTTTTCTCATATTACAACATCATCAACATATCAACATATTGACAAGCACAACAATGATAAATACATTATAACCAAGCTATTTCCCATAATTGACAGCCACAAGAAGCCATATATACCACTCCAAAATAGTCCAACAAGAGACAAGAACACTTTACACCAATACAAATGTTATCTTGTAGTTTTTCATCCAAACAACTTAACCAACATATAAATAAACATAAGCATAGCAAGATGATATTATACTTGTAACGACCCGACTAGTCATTTTTAATATTTGTATTATATTTAATTATTTTAAGGCATGAGTAGATTTGTATGATGTATTACGACTAGCGTGTATCGCCGGGTTTGGTTTTCAGGTGATCTGGAATTGATTTGGAAGAATGATTCTCATTTTAGAAGTCTTAAGTTCGAATAGTTGACCAAATTTGACTTTTGTGTATTGAACCTCAAATTGAATTTATGATGGTTCCTTTAGGTTTGGATGGTGATTTTAGACTTGGGGGTATGCCCGAATTTGCATTTGGATGTTCTTAGAAAGTTTCGGCATTATTCCCAAAAATTAGCAATTTGAAACTTTGAAAAATTCGTAAATTTGACCGGGAGTTGACTTTAATGATATCGTGTTTGGTTCTAGTTTTGGGAGTTAGAATAGGTTCGTTATGTCATTTGAAACTTGTGTGCAAAATTTGAGGTCATTCCGAGTTGATTTGATAAGATTCAACATGAGTTTTGAAAGTTGAAAGATCAAAAGTTCATCAAACTTGATTTGAGGTGCGATTTATGGATTTGATGTTGTTAAGTGTAATTTGAGGACTCGAGTAGGTCCGTGTTATATTTTGGAGCTTGCTGGTATAACAAAGTCCACTCCAAGTCAAACTTAGCTAATTTAAAACTTTCAAAATGCAACTTTTTGATAATAAGTGTCGAATTGCTCCCGGACTACTCGATACTCAACCCGAACATACGCCCAAGTCCAAAATCATCTTACGAACCTATAGGAATTTTCAAATCTCGATACCGAGGTCGTTTACTCAATAGTCAAACCTTGGACAACTTATCTAGCTTAAAAGTTCCGAATTGAGAATTATTCTTCTACATTAACTCCAAATTCTCAAAAATCAAAATCAACTGTACATGCAAGTCTTGATACATATAGTGAAGCTACTCAAGGTCTCAGACCGCCGGACAATATGCTGGAGCTCAAAATGCCCGATCGAGTCGTTACAATGGGTTATATCATCTTTGATTCGAAAAGCCTCCAACCCTCATGATACTTCCTTAAAACTTATTTTAACCTATCAGTATCTTTTTAAAGTTCCTTAAACTCTTCGACTCATGTTGGTTCACTTATGGTGCATTCTATCATGAAAGTATGGGGTGTAACATCCTTCCCCCCTTATGAACATTTGTCCTCGAATGTAAAGGAGTCTTAGAGGAGAAACTAGCTCTTATCGATTTTACAAAAAAACTGATCGAGTCTCCTCTATAATACTGGTTATCCTAAACCTGTACGCAACAAAAAGAAATACCAATTTCAACACAGGGTATACCACAAGATATAATACAACACAAAAAAATTTACACAACAACAAGTGCACAAATGTCACCAGCGAAACGCCTATTTAACATACAAGTGGCGAGATCGTATTGAAACCAAACTCCAACTCTTTTCCCATCTCCCCCATACTTACAATACCATCAACATGATATATATATATATATATATATATATATTAGCATAACATTCCAGCCTTATATCCATCTTAAAGGTAACATAAAAATAGACTAACAAATGATAACAACGAAATAAACAACGTCCAGGTATTATGTGGCCGCTGTTTCTCCTAATTACAACATCATCAATATACTCAACGTATTGACAAGCACAACAACAATAACTACATTATAACCAAGCGATTTCCCATAATTTCCAGCCACAAGACGCCATATATACCACTCCAAAATAGTCCAACATGAGACAAGAACATTTTTTACCAATTAAAGTTTTATCTTGTAGTTTTTCATCCAAACAACTTAACCATCATATAAATAAGCATAAGCATCACAAAAGGATATTATACTTATAATGACCTGACTAGTTGTTTTGAGCATTTGTATTCCGTTTGATTGTTTTAGGGCATGAATAGTTTTGTACGATGTATTATGACTAGTGTGTATCGCCGATTTTGGTTTTTAAGTGATCTGGAATTGATTTGGAAAAATGATTCTCATTTTAGAAGCCATAAGTTAGAATAGTTGACCAAGTTTGACTTTTGTATATTTGACCTCAGGTCAGATTTTTGATGGTTCTGTTAGGTCTGTAAGGTGATTTTGGACTTGGGCGTTTGCCCGGATTTGCATTTGGATATTCCTAAAATGTTTCGGCATTATTGGAAAAATATGGCAATTTGAAGCTTTGAAAAGTTTATAAATTTGACCGGGCGTTGACCTTGATGATATCGGGTTCATATTCTAGTTTTGGGAGTTTGACTAGGTTTGTTATGTCATTTGAAACTTGTGTGCAAAATTTGAGGTCATTCCGAGTTGATGTGCTATGATTCAGCATGAGTTTTGGAAGTTGAAAGTTCAAAAGTTCATCAAGCTTGATTTGAGGTGTGATTCGTGGTTTTGATGTTATTATGTGTAATTTGAGGCCTTGAGTAGGTCCGTGTTATGTTTTAGAACTTGTTGGTATACCAAAGTGCTCTCTAAGTCAAACTTAGCTAATTTAAAACTTTCAAAATGCAACTTTACGATAATAAGTGTTGAATTGCTTCCGAACTATCTGATACTCAACCCGAACATACGCCCAAGTCCGAAATCACCTTACGAACCTATAGGAACCTTCAAATCCCAATTCTAAATTCGTTTATTCAGTAGTCAAACCTTGGTTAACTTGTCTATCTTAAAACTTCCGAATTGAGAATTATTCTTTTATATTAACTCCAAATTATCGAAAATCAAAATAAACTGTACATGCAAGTCTTAATACATATAGTGAAGCTACTCAAGGTCTCAGACCGCCGGACGATATACTGGAGCTCAAAGTGACCGATCGGGTCGTTACAATGGGTTATATCATCTTTGATTCGTTTAGCCTCCAACCCTCACGATACTTCCTTAAAACGTATTTTAACCCATCATTATCTTTGTAAAGTGCCTTAAACTTTTTGGCTCATATTGGTTCACTTATGGGTCAAAATCAATTCCCATAGAAAAAGCGGTCACATAATACCTATAAGTTGTTTATTTTGTTGTTGTCATTTGTTAGGCTATTTTGAGGTATTATGTGACCGCTTTTTCTCCTAATTACAACATTATCAACATACTCAACATATTGACAAGCACAAATAACTACATTATAACTGAGCGATTTCCCATAATTTCCAGCCACAAGAAGCCATATATACCACGCCAAAATAGTCCAACATGAGACGAGAACATTTTACACCAATTCAAGTGTTATCTTGTAGTTTTTCATACAAACAACTTAACCAACATATAAATAAACATAAGCATCGCAAGAGGATATTATACTTGTAATGACCCGACTGGTCATTTTGAGCATTTGTATTCTCTTTAATTATTTTAGGGCATGAGTAGGTTTGTACGATGTATTATGACTAGCGTGTATCGCCGGTTTTAGTTTTCAGGCGATCTGGAATAGATTTGGAAGAATGATTCTCATTTTAGAAGCCTTAAGTTGGAATAGTTGACCAAGTTTGACTTTTGTGTATTTGACTATAGATAAGATTTTTGATGGTTCTGTTAGGTTTGGATGGTGATTTTGGATTCGGGCGTATGCCCGGATTTGCATTTGGATGTTCCTAGAAAGTTTCGACATTAATGGAAAATATTAGCAATTTGAAGCTTTCAAAAGTTCATAAATTTGACTGAGAGTTGACCTCGATGATATCGGATCCAGATTCTAATTTTGGTAGTTGGACTAGGCTTGTTATGTCATTTGAAACTTGTGTTCAAAATTTTAGATCATTCCGAGTTGATTTGATATGATTCAGCATGAGTTTTGGAAGTTGAAAGTTCAAAAGTTCATCAAGCTTGATTTGAGGTGCGATTCATGATTTTGATGTTGTTATGTATAATTTGAGGTCTCTAGTAGGTCCGTATTATATTTTGGAACTTGTTGGTATACCAAAGTCCACTCCAAGTCAAACTTAGCTAACTTCAAACTTTCAAAATGCAACTTTACGATAATAAGTGTTGAATTGCTACTAGACTACCCGATACTCAACCCGAACGCCCAAGTCCTAAATCACCTTACGAACCTGTAGGAACTTTCAAATCCCGATTCCGAGTTCGTTTACTCAATAGTCAAACCTTGGTCAACTTGTCTATCGTAAAACTTCCGAATTGAGAATTATTCTTCTACATTAACTCCAAATTCTCGAAAATCAAAATCAATTGTACATGCAAGTCTTAATATATATAGTGAAGCTACTCAAGGTCTCAGACCGCCGGATGATATGTTGGAGCTCAAAATGACTGATCGAGTTGTTACAATGGGTTATATCATCTATGATTCTTTTATCCTCCAACCATCACGATACTTCCTTAAAACTTATTTTAACCCATCATTATCTTTGTAAAGTTCCTTAAACATTTCGGCTCATATTTGTTCACTTAAAGCGCATTCTATCATGAAAGCACAGGGTGTAACATCCTTTCCCCCTTATGAACATATTTCCTCGAATGTAAAGGAGTCTTAGAGGAGAAACTAGCTCTTATCGATTTTATAAAATAATTGATCGAGTCTCCTCTGTAATACTGGATATCCTGAACCTGCACGCAGCACAAAAAAGTACCAATTGCCATACAGGGTATACCACAAGATATAATACAACACAAAACAATCTACAAAACAACAAGCACACAAATGTCACAAGCGAAACTCCTATTTAACATACAAATGGCAAGATCGTATTGAAACCAAACTCCAACTCTTTTCCCATATCCCCCATACTTATAATACCATCAACATACACACACACACACACACACACACACACACACA
>AWOL01S0156648.1:0-32945 GCA_000715115.1 Nicotiana otophora
CTTGTTTTTTATGGAGTATGAAATTGTATACCTCTCCGAAGAAAGCTAACAAATGAAGAATTTCTTTTGTCCCAATTACGCCTAGGTTCTTATTGTAGCCAAAGCTTACAAGGTGGAAACACCAAGTTTCTTATGGTAGTCAAAGCAGGCGGGCTATCTTTAATGTTGTAAAGAGCGACAGCTACATTGCTTTGGAACATATGACCAATTTTTGCTACTATGTATGTTTCAGCATGAAGTTCAAGAAATTCGATATGCAGAAATGTTTTTGTTAGTATGAATGTTAGAAGATTAATAAACACGCACGAATGCTAATTGTCAATTGTGTTAAAGTCCGACTATAGGAGTTCACCAGGTCAAATGTTGAGTTTGGAATGAGAATAGCAGTTTTCGGGGAAGATTGGGTGATCCCTGAATTCTATTTTCTGCTCCTATGCGTCCTTTGTGGACACTATAATCATAGGTGGATACAATATTTAAACTTGAATGGGCACTTCTTGGCTTCTTGGATGATTATGGTCGCCTTAGTACCTTGTTTAATTTTCAAGACTACAACCTTATAATTGAAAATTAGTCACTGTCATTGTGTTAAAAGTTTCACAGCGTAAATCGCATGACAATGTCTTGGAGTTGTTTACCTGTGGAACTTGAAACTCCACGATGGATCGGATCAGATCGGTTTTAGCACATTTCGAATTGAAATTTCGGATTTCAGATTCTACAAAATGCAATCCGAATCCGATCCAAATTAACATTGGATCGGATCGGATTTTAAAGTTTAGATCGGATAAATATTTCGGATTTTCGGATCGGATTACACGTATTATTAAGGCTATTGCTAATCTAATCAGCTAATGCATCTGCCTTATCTGCTTCTTCTGTGTTCTGTGCTAATACAAACATCTCTTTGCTTTTCATCCCTTTTATCAGCATTGCATCTCTAAGAAAATATTTCTCTGAAGGTCCGAGTTGTTATGCCTCTAAGTTGCGAAACGCATACTCATATTTTCTTTGTAGAAGAGGCAATACAACAAGAAAATTTATGTTTCTGCAATTATGAGGGTACTATGGTGCCAATGTAGCTAAATCCAGCAATTGTAAAGGCAATAACTTGGAGGAAGATGTAAAGAAAGTACTGGCTATCCGAAATTAAGTTTAGTATTTATACATGCCCTAATAATTTCGGATTTTGGATCGAGTTAAAATTATATCAATCCGAATCCGATCCGGATATCCGAAATTTTAATAAACATAATCCGAAATCCGATCCAAATATCCGGATCAATTCGGATTTCGGATATCCGATCCAAATGCACAGCCCTACGTGATAGTGGCTATTTGGGTTAATTCTTCTTACATTACATTTAGTTGAACTCGATGTAAGACTGGGCTTTTCGTTGGTTCTCCTGAAAGCCCAAAAATATTGAGCTCATTCGCAGACTGAAGTCCACCAAAGACTTCTTCCTCGTATTGTTGTGAACACGATTATTCAATTATTTTTGCACTCAAGACTCAAGAGTATGATTATTTGGGGACTAGACCTAATGACCAGCAATTAAAATGAGATGGTCCACCTTGTTTTCTGGATAATCCTAAATAACCAGATAAGCATGCTATCTATAGTAGAAATCTGGTATTAAGAAATATAACAAATGCCATTTACATTAAACAACAATCAGAGTCAGCCCCAGCGAAAACTTGCAAAATCAGCAATCCTTTTTTCGCAAAGAGGAATGTCTGCAAAGTAGTGGATTTTGTAATTGCATGGGATCTGGGAGGGCCCTTTTCAAATCTCTACTTTTGCAAATTGCTTTTTTTGCTGGTGAGTGTGAAAAATTGAAAATCTTTTGGTGGGGTTGGGATAGGAATGGTGGCATTTGCAGGTTATGTATATGTAGTCTAGCAATATATATTTTTTTATTTTTTCCTTCCTGTTCAATTCTCACCAGAATCAGAGACACAAGCAGATGCAGTATTGTACCAGCGGGTTCATCAAAACCTCTTACTTTCTGCGTAGAACATTTACGTCTAAGAATTTACTAAAATTGTAAATAAATACTCCATCTGTTTTAATTTATGTGAACATATTTGACTGGGCACTGAGTTTAAAAAAAAATGAATACTTTTTGAATTTGTGGTCCTAAACAAGTTAAAAGGAGCCAGATCATTTGTATGGTTATAAAAGCTTCTCATTAAGGGTAGAATTGTAAGTTTAATCAAAATTATTTCCAAATTTAGAAATGGATCATTCTTTTTGGAACGGACCAAAAAAGAAATAGGTTCACATAAATTGGAACAGAGAGAGTAATAGATATGAAATCGTAACTTAAAAAAAATAATGAATTCAATGCTAAAAATACTAAGGAATGAACTCATAAAACTCAAAACTTTGTATTCACATAAATCATACATAGCATAGCATTCCATATTTGAAGGGCCATCCACATCATATGTCGATAAGACAAAACAACAGAAAAACATTCTCCTTTTTCTTGTCTACCTTTTCCTTCATTTCTTTCTCCTTAATCTTTTAATAAAAGAATTTAGGCGTGCAAAATTTATGTGCTTTCGGCAATCGACATAGAGTCTAAAATCCATTTCTTTTTGTTTTTTAATTCAATGGTCAACCACACAAGGGTGATGTATTTATGATACAATCATGCGTTCGTGTTTTTGGTACGTTGATGCATATATTACACATCCATAATATTATAATTTAATAAGATATCAATCTTTGGTTGCTAGACAACATTAAGTTTGTTTTCCTAGTTCCAAATTTGCCTCATTTGTTCCTTACTTTTCTTCCCATGACAATTCCACTGTTCACTTTTCTTTAATTTCTTTCTTTCTACTATTATTTTTATGTTTCGTTTTTCACAATACGTTTAACTACGTTTGATAATCTTAACGGTTTGATAGAATCAAGTAACTCATTTTATGTCTCGAATATTCAAGTTTGGGATTTTAAGGTTGTTGAAACTTTGATAATTAAATCTATAGCTATTGCCTTAGTTTTACATGATTATTTATAAGCTAATTATAGCGGCTTTCACTTGTTGGTCATCAAACTCTAATTCATTTCTTCCACTAGATTGAGCTCTGGAGCATCTTTTCACTTATTTTTATAAAAAAATAACCCAGACATTGAGCTAACCATTTTTGTTTTTAAAAAAAACAAGCTAAATATGTTTATCTTCTTCTGGTGAAATGAATAAATAAGTACTCAATATTTGGAGTAACTTATTCCCGGAAACTAATTCTCAGAATGATTTCTCATAGTTATAAGCACAACAAAGATTAGACTAGAAGTTTCTTTTTATATCTAAAACCTGGTGTATACGCCAAGTATACGTAACATGGTTAAACAATAATTTGAGATGAAAACAAAAATTAATGAGTAACCAATAGAAGTGTATGTAAAATAGTATTTATTAATTTTTAAATTTACTTGAACCCACTCTTTACACCAAACCGGTGATAAGATGATACGTTTCTTCTGCATATTCTTTTATTACTTAACGATGGTTACTAAATGTGTATTTTCATCGCATGTATTACTTAAATATGGTAAGTACATTTTTTTTTCTAGACATCGGGTACGAGTAAGATTCTACCATTTTTGTGTACGGGTGAAACCTGTAACGATTTGACCGGCCGTTTTGAACTCTAGCGCGTCGTTCGGAGGTTTGAGGCCTCGAGTAGCTCCACTTCATATATTACGACTTGTACGCGTGGTCGGAATTGGATTTTGGGAAGTTCAGAGTTGATTCAGAAGAAAATTTCTAATTTCGGAAGTTTTAAGTTGGAAGAATTAACCAGAGTTTGACTTTTGAGTAAGCGACCTCAGAATCGGGATTTGAAGGTTCCAATAGATTCATATGATGATTTTGAACTTGGGCGAATGTTCGGGTTGAGTATCGGGTAGTCCGAAAGCATTTCAGCGCTTATTATGGAAGGTTGGCATTTTGAAGGTTTAAGAATTTCCTAAGTTTGGTTTGAAGTAGGCTTTTGTGTTATCAATGTCCGTTTGGGATTCCGAGCCTTGGAATAGGTTTGTATCATGATTTGTGACTTGTACGTAAAGTTTGGCGTCATTCCGGAATGTTTTGTTATAATTCGGACGCGTTCGTCAAAGTTTGGAAGTTTGAAAGTTTAAAGAAGGATTTTTATCGTCGATTCATAGTTTGGATGTTGTTTGGTGTGATATGAGACCTCGAGCAAGTTTGCATCATGTTTTGGGAATGGTTGGTATGATTGGACGGGGCCTCGGGTAAGTTTTGGACGGGATTCAGATCGATTTGAGCCTTGATGGAGTTGCTAGAATTTCTGTTGCTAGTGCTATCGCTTCTGCCGAAGTTTGGTCGCAGAAGCGGGGTGAAGCTCACAGAAGCGAGGTGAAGCTCGCAGAAGCGGCTTGGGCAGCCTGAGCGTGTAGTTCCAGAAGCGGAGGCGAGCAGCGTACTTGCGTGTGCGCAGAAGCGAGGCCCAGTGCCGCAGGTGCGGAAAAATGCGGAGATGCACTAGGCAGTGTCGAACCTGCAATTGCGCAGGAGCAGAAGAATTTCCGCAGGTGCGATGGGCTGCTGACAGTGGTCTTCCGTAGGAGCGAGATTTTTCTTGCAGAAGCGGGCTCGCAAGTGCTCAAGGAGTTCCGCAGGTGCGAAAAATTGATTGGGCAATATATATATATGCTAGCCAATACAGGATTTGCTCATTTCATCTCATTTTTCTCTTTTGGAGCCAACTTTGGGGCGATTTGGAGAGCTATTTCATCCACCTCTCGGGGGTAAGTGTTTCTAAATGACTTTTGATTATATTTCATGAACACATGAAATTTTAGCATGAAAATTAGTAGATATTGGAGGATTTTGAAAGAAACCTAGAATTTGGTATTTTGGATATTTGACCACGAAATTGGACATGGAATTGAGAATAAATTATATATTTGAACTCGTAATATTATGAGTAATGTTTATCTTCAAAAAACTTTAGAATCGGGGCACGTGGGCCCAAGGGTTGACTTTATTGACTTTTCGAGCAGAGTTGGGAATCATTATAAATTGTTAAATTTTAAGCATTAGAGTATATTTTGATTGATTTACACGTTGTTTGACTAGTTACAGAATGTTTGGCTTGGAGTTGAGTGTTAGAGTAGCGTTGGAGCCGGTTATGGAACCTCGGGGCGAGTTAAGTTTGTTGTCTAACCTTGTGAGGGGGAAACTAGCCCCTAGGTGATGTAATTGCTATATGATACTAGTTGTGGGTAATACGTACGCACGAGGTGACGAGAGTCCATACGTAGCTAAAGCATATTTATGTTCGGGTAGACTTAGGACCTTATCATGTCCTATTTGAATTATTTGAACTCATTCTGCTGGCTTAATTATTTGAACATATAATTAAAATTGATTTAGAAATAAATATATGTATACCAAGCTGAACCTTATCACCTTGAGTTGTTGGCTAGTTATGTGAGAAATGGTAAAGATTATATTCACTTTGTGCTCATGTATTGTATTGTATTGTAAGCACGTATCTCGTAATTCGATTACTTCCTTCCTTTCTTGTGGAGCGGGCCGAATGCATATGGTTTGGGCCGCTCGACCCTCGGCAGTGTACACATTATTCTGGATCATGCCGAACGACCTTGGAATAATCGTGCATTATATCGCTGGTAGACCGAACATTCACGAGATTATCCTTCCACTACTGCTCGAAATTTTACATGGTACTTCTTATCCGTTTGTTACTGGTACTTGATACATCTGAGTTGATGAGGTAGAATACAAGACTGAGAAATTCATACTTTAAAAGAAATATTTGGAAGATTAGGTAACTTACAGATTTACCCCATTATGGATGTGTGCTTCACAACTGCTTATTATTTTATTATATCGCTTTGTTGGACCTCTAGTAAGTGTCAATGTCGACCCATCATCACTACATCTCCGGAGTTAGGCTAGATACTTACTGGGTATGCGTTGATTTACGTACTCATGCTGTACTTCTGTACTAAATGTGCAGGATCTGATAGGTTCATTTGGTGATCATCTTGGCGCGTAGGCGCAACTGTTGAGGAGACTTTATGTAAGCTACATTCCAGGCTACGCATCGCAGTCCACGGAGTCTCTATTGTATTATTTATTTTATCATGTCTCATTTAAATCCTAGACAGATATTGTATTATTATTGTACTCCCTAGTAAATTCTCATGAACTTGTGACACCGGATTTGGGATATACTGCTTACGGTTCTGTATATTATCATCGCCTATCAATTTTCTTATAAACAACAAATTTTGTACGTTCTCGTGGATTTAGAAGTCTAAATTTCCTTCCTTATTAAAATTTATGATTTTGAAAGTAATTAAATGAGTAACTAAATTGATCAATCACCGTTAGCTTGCCTGATGGCGGTGTTAGGCTCCATCACGACCTATAGTGGATTTTGGGTCGTGACAAAACGGAGCCCATGAGACGCTTCAGTTTTCGATAAAGTAAATGGAGGAAGAGACGTGACTATAAGGGACCGAAATCTAGGCAAGGAGCCTCTCAAACCATGGTCCGGGAAAAACGTCTGCCATCGGGAGTATCAAGGCCACGACCCCCAGGATTCAAATCCCAAAGATCTCAAAGGGAACTACCAGATAAACGAGCATGACCAACAAAAGGTCATATCCGTGACCCGCCGGATGTCACGGCATGAATCTCGGCACGTATTGGTAGAAAATCGGTGATTAGTTAAACGGAAGATTTTTACCTTTTGTGGAATTGCACTTAGGGTAAGACTCCCCTACTATATAAAAGGGGCGGTCTGATTATTCATTAGGTACACTGTAACACACATATCAAGGCAATATATTCTCATTTTCTCTGTTATTCAAAGTTCTTAATTTTGATCATCTATTCATCAATAATGTGAGCCCGGGATCGAAGGCAGGCATTTCATTAAGCTGTTACTAAGTCTGTGATCACTCTTCTTGATTGGTTTGACAATTTATTACGTCCCTTATATGTTTAATCTAACGCAGTTTATCATTTACATTGAATTAACCCACGTATCCTTAAAACCACTTACAAATTTAATTGTTAACCATTTTTTAGGGTAAATAGTTTGGCGCCCACCGTGAGGCTAAGGATAATAGTGGCAATTTGATACAAATTTCCATAACACACTATATTTTATATTTGTTCTTTGAGCTTTTAATTTCAGGTCAAATAAAAAATGTCGAATTCCCAATCTGCCCATTTGAACATGGGTGTTGAGTCCGACTACCATGGCAAAAACAACAACGTGGTACCTAGCAACGAGCTTCCCCATGCTGACCCTAACGGAGTCCCAGTCGCTAATTCGATCGATGCTAACTCACATGTGGATATTGAAGCAAACTTGCCCCCTGGCCCTGAAATCAGCATTCGCGGGGGAGCCCGATCGATAGCCCCGAGTACACATGATGGCGAAGGTGATGGGATCAACTTGTGCATGATCTTTGAAATGTTACATGCTCAACAGGCAGCGATAGTCCAGTTGCAGAACCAAAGTTGAGCCCCCAATAAAGTTGAGCCCCCAATAGAGTTGAGCCCGAATCGTCCCGGAAAAACGCCCGTAGAAATGAACTGGCCACAGAAAGTCCGGGTGAAGCAGAACCCGGGACTAACCACGAGATAATAAAGATGCTTGAGAAACTGACAAAACGGGTGTAATCGGGAGAAAATAAAATCGAAGCCAACGACAAAAAAATAGAGACCTATTACTCCAGGGTCAACCAAATCCCGGGAGTGCCACTGATACTGAAGGGCCTGGATTCCAAAAAATTTGTCCAAATTCCTTTCCCTCCGGCGCAGCTCCGAAGCCGATCCCAAAGAAGTTCTGTATACCCGAAATTCATAAGTATAATGGGACAATCGATCCAAACGAACATGTGACCTCTTATACGTGCGCCATTAAGGGAAATGACTTGGAAGATGATGAAATCGAATCTGTTCTGCTGAAAAAGTTCGGAGATACCTTGTCGAAAGGAGATATGATATGATATCACAACTTACCCCCTAATTCTATTGACTCGTTTGCTATGCTTGCAGATGCCTTTGTAAAAGCGCACGCCAGGGCCATCAAGGTCGAGACCAGGAAATCAAACCTTTTCAAGGTAAAGCAAAGAGATAACGAGATGCTGAGGGAATTCGTATCGAGGTTTCAAATGGAACAGATGGATCTGCACCCGGTCGCAGATGATTGGGCCGTTCAGGCCTTCACCCAAGGACTCAATACCCGAAGCTCATTGGTTTCACAGTAATTAAAGCAAAATTTGATAGAATACCTGGCGGTAACTTAGGTTGACGTCCATAACCGGTACCAATCCAAAATCAGGGTCGAAGACGATCAGCTCGGGTCCCCTTCCGGGTCCATTTATTCCGACAGAGCTAGTGACAGATCCAAAAGAGACATTGATCGTGAACTAAGATCAAATATAGACCGGTATCAATCATACAATGGAGATCGAAGGGGTAATATGTCCGGACGCAACACTGTGAGGAGTGAAAGAAGATGCGACTGAGGTCATAATAATCGGGGACTCATGAGAAAAAGCAGTTTTGACAGACCTAACAGCTCTAAGGAAGAACCAAGGTTATCGGAGTATAACTTCAACATCGATCTTGCCGATATCATATCAGCTATCGGACGCATGAAAGATACTTAGTGGCCTCGACTGTTACAATCTGATCTTTGCCCAAAGGGACCCCAACCTAATGTGTAAATATCATGGCACTCACGGCCACAGAAGCGAAGATTGCCAATAACTAAGAGAAGAAGTAGCCCAGTTATTCAATAACGGACACCTACGAGAATCTTTGAGTGATCGAGCCAAAAATCACTTCAGGAACAGAGACTCCAACAAACAGATCGAGCAAGAGGAACCTCAACACGTCATCAATATGATCATTGGTGGGGTTGACATCCCCCATGGGCCGATGATAAAGCGCACTAATGTGTCCATTACAAGAGAAAAATGGACTCGAGATTATGTACTGGAGGGAACCATATCTTTCAATGATGAGGAAGTTCAAGGCATCATGCAACCACACAATGATGCACTGGTAATATCTATACTCATAAATAAATCTAGAGGTAAGTATGTGTTAATTAGATCAGGTAGCTCGACCAATATCATCAGATCGAGGGTCGTGGAACAGCTGGGCTTACAAGACCAAATTGTGCATGCAGTCCGAGTTTTAAACGGGTTTAACATAGCATGTGAGACCACTAAAGGGGAGATAACCTTGCCGGTAAACATTGCTGGAACCGTCCAGGATACAAAGTTCTATGTGATCGAAGGAGATATGAGATACAATGCTCTGTTCGGGAGGCCTTGGTTCACAATATGAGGGAACTACCCTCGACACTACATCATGCATTGAAATTCCCCACATCGGGAGGGATCAAAACAGTTTACGGAGAGCAACCAGCTACAAAAAAGATGTTCGCGGTCGATGATGTGGTCCCGATATCCGCACTATTGACATTGAATAACCCGAGTTCGGTCACCAAGAAAGAAACCAAATAGCAATCACCGATACCGGCCTCGACCGAACCAGAAAAGCAGGGGACGGGCGAAGAGGACGTTTACAGAGTCCCCATGTCTTTCATATCCCCTAACGATTTTGATGCCACCAAGTCGACAGTTGAGGAGCTGGAGAAAGTCATATTGATCGAGCACCTTCCCGATCGGAAGGTATACCATAAAATTTCTTATAGCTAACATAGATTGTTTCGCTTGGTCCCATTTTGACATCACAGGGATCCCGCCGGAAATAACTACTCACAAGTTGAGCTTAGATCCGAAGTTTCACCGGGTTAAACAGAAGAGGAGGCCTCAGTACGAAGTTAAGCACGCATTCATCAAAGACGAGGTATCCAAACTCCTTAAAATAGGTTCCATTTGGGAAGTTAAGTACCCGGACTGGTTAGCAAACGTAGTGGTAGTGCCTAAAAGGGGAAATAAATTAAGAATGTGTGTAGACTATAAAAACTTGAACAAGTCATGCCCTAAGGACTCTTTTATTTTGCCTAACATCGATTGCATGATCGATGTGACAGTTAGCCACCAGATACTCAGCTTTCACGACACCTATTCCGGTCACAACCAGATCCGGATGGATCCGGGCGACAAGGAAAAGACTTTCTTCATCACTAAATACGACACCTATTGTTATAATGTAATGCCATTCGGACTAAAAACATTGATTCCACTATCCAACACCCAGTAAATCAGATGTTCGAAGAGCAAATAAGAAAAGCAATGGAGGTTTATATTAACGACATGCTAGTTAAGTCCCTGCGAGCAGAGAACCATTTTAAACATTTGCAGGAAACCTTCAACATACTAAAGAAATACAATATGAAGTTGAACCCGGAGAAATGCACATTCGGAGTCGGGTCCGGGAAGTTCCTTAGATTCTTGGTGTCCAAATGGGAATCGATATCAATCCCAACAAGATCAAGGACATAGAAGACATCATCGTGGTGGACAATGTCAAGGTCATTCAAAGACTAAACGGTCGCATAGCCGCCTTGGGTCGATTCATTTCAAGGTCCTCCGATTAGAGCCATCGTTTCTTCTTATTATTGAATAAGAAGAATAATTTCTGGTGGACCCCAGAGTGTCATCAAGCTTTGGAAGAATTCAAACGGTAACTTTCGAGTTCGCCTTTACTTCATACTCCGAAGGCAGACGAGCAGTTGTACCTGTACTTAGCGGTATCTGAGATAGCAGTAAGTAGAGTCTTAGTCTGGGAAAAAGAAGGTACGCAATTACCTATATATTATGTTAGCAGGACTCTAGGCGAGGATGAAACGAGGTATCCTCACCTAGAGAAATTGGCGCTCGCTTTGCTAAGCGCCTCCAGGAAATTAAGGAAATATTTTCAATGTAATCCCATATGTGTCGTGACTACTTACCATTGACGAATATAATGCAAAAACCTGAGCTCTCGGGACGATTAGCCAAATGGGCCGTGCAAATTAGTGTGTACGATATTGAATATCGACCCCGAAATGCAATCAAATCTCAAATTTTGGCAGACTTCGTGGCCGATTTCACGCCGGCCTTAATACCCAAAGTCATAAAGGAATTGTTGTTACCCTCGAGGACCTCCTAGGGGATCTGGACCCTCTTTACGGATGGCACTTCGAATGCAAAGGGGTCCGGACTCGGCATCGTGTTGAAGCCGCCCACAGGTAACGTAGTTAGGCAATCTATTAGAACTGTAGAATTGACTAACAATAAGGCCGAGCATGAGGCTATTATTGCAATGGGACGTTCGAAGTGAAAGAGGAACGAATACGAAGATACTTAAATAAACTACAGGTAACACTTTATCGATTCAAGGAGTGAACCCTACAACATGTACCACAGGATCAAAACAGTGAAGTCGATGCTCTAGCTAACTTTTGGTCGTCAGCTGACGACGATCAATTCAGCTTAGGAACAATCGTACAACTCATGAAATCGGTAGTGGAAGAAGGCCACGCCGAGATAAACTCAACAAGCTTAAACTGGGACTGGAGAAATAAGTATATAGATTATCTGAAGACCATGAAGCTGCCCTCAGATCCTAAAGAATCGAGAGCTCTACGCACGAAGGCGGCTAGGTTCAGCCTGCCCAAGGATAACACCCTATTCATAAGAACGTTCGATGTCCCACTTGCCATATGTCTGGGACCGGGAGACACCGAATACGTTTTGAGGAAAGTTACACGAAGGCACATGTGGGAACTATTCAAGGGGGGCCAAATCGTAGGTTCATAATATAATCAGAGCTCTCTATTACTGGATCGGTATAGAGAAAGATGCGGAGGAGTTCGTACGGAAATGCGACGGCTGTCAGAGGTACGCACCAATGATCCATCAGCCCGGGGAGCTACTGCATTCAGTCTTGTCACCTCGGCCATTCATGAAATGGGGAATAGAACCACATAATATGTCGGTTCGGAATTTCGGACGAGATCATATGTGATAACGGGAAGCAATTCATTGGCAATAAGGTAAGCAAATTTTTCGAGGACCATAA
Source organism: Nicotiana otophora (assembly GCA_000715115.1). NCBI lineage: Eukaryota > Viridiplantae > Streptophyta > Magnoliopsida > Solanales > Solanaceae > Nicotiana > Nicotiana otophora. The sequence goes on from AWOL01S0156648.1 coordinate 12,069, forward strand.
GATCAAAAGGATCCTATCAACCCCTATCATCCTAGTGGGAACGGGCAAATGGAGTCTACAAACAAGACCATACCCCAAAACCTTAAGAAATGATTGATCGACGCCAAAGAAAAATGGAAGGAAATTTTGCTCGAAGTCCTGTGGGCATACCGTACGACCTCAAAGTCTAGTACCGGGGCCACCCCATTTTTGTTGGTCTACGGTAAATAAGCACTAATACCGTTTAAGGTAGGAGAACTGAGTTTTAGGTTCCGATATATGATCGAAGAGTCAAATGGTGAGGCCATGAGTACGAGCCTAGAACTATTAGATGAGAGGCGCGAGGCCGCCCTCGTCCGGTTGGCCGCCCAGAAATAACGGATCAAAAGGTATTATAACCGGAGAGCCAACATCTGACACTTTAATATTGGGGACTTGGTGTTAAGAAAGGTGATACTAAACACCTGGAACCCGAACGAAGGGAAGCTGAGACCGATTTCGGAAGGCCCATTTCGAATTATCGAGATTACCGGTAAAGGTTCGTAAAAACTCGAAGCAGGGAACAGTGAGCAGCTACCGAACAACTGGAATGTAACCCACTTAAAATGATACTACTGCTAAGGTGCAACCTCATTCATTTTGTTTTACACATATTGCGAATTGGACTAACATTTGCAGACAATAGCCAAAGGATGATGTAGTTGTTAGGCCTGAAAGCACGCGTTGCACTCTTTTTTTCTTGAACCGTTGTTTTCCCAATTGGGTTTTCTGGCAAGGTTTTTAACGAGGCAACAATGGATCGTGCTAACTTAGAATCCAAGACTGGTTATGAACCGGAGTCGATGGTCACATCAACAGTATCTGAGCCCTCTTGACGATCGACCTCGAATACTGGGGGCCATCACCCGTGGGTAATGATTTTTAGCAAGGAAGGAAACTTTGTGCTTGAATAATCTAGGCTCGGTGGATAGGATTTATTGTAAGGGCCAAACGGTCAAATGAACTGTGCCTGCATAGACCACCTAAGCCATAACACGAATCTTGTATACACTTACAATCCTGTATATTACGCACAGTAATGAAAGAAAGTTTCTACCTTGCAGATACATATTTTATCCCTTAAGACTATTACATTCTGTTCCTAAAGGATATCGAGCCCAAGGTCCGCCTCTATCCAGATCCAACAGATCACCCCCACTCAGGGACTGTCGTCCAAGACAAACCCGGACCGTTTGGGTTATCGAAGCTCGGAGGGACAAAAGCCTATTAGGTAGTGTTTAAACTTAAAAGTCTATGGCCATCCCCACTCGGGGACTATCGTCCAAGGCAAGCTCGAACAGCTCGGGCTATCGAAGCCTGGAGGTACAAAGCCTATTAGGCAGTGCCTGAACTTAAAAGGCTACGGCCACCCTAAAAATGGCTCGGAGATGTCCGAAGTTGGTAATCAAAACATAAGGCCTTTAAAATTCCAAACCGATTCAAAAGTTACCCTCGGCAAAATTATAGTCTAAAAACATCTAAACAAACACTTTGGGGAAAGCTTCCGGTCATACCGAGCTCCCACAAGTTTCAAACGAAACTTACATCGAAAACAAGTCTTGTTCGGACCTCTAAACAACAACTTATTTATACGTTTTACTCTGTGCTAAGGCATTTGAAATCTTTGCAATTGTAAGAAGAATGCTGAAAGTAATAGACTTGAAAATTGCCAAGAAGAAAAAGAACCTTGTATATATACATTCTACAATGTCTTTACAAAGGCCAATGAAAACAACCTCAACAAAATAAAAGTACAAAATGCAGACAAAAAATCCTAAGGCACCTACGCCTGATCTTCACCAAAACCCGCCTCGTCACCAGAGCCGTCGGGGTCTTCTCCATCCTTGGGTTCGCCGGAGCCCTCATAGACTTCTTCATCCTCGGGCCCAGCCAGCTTCTTAACCTCGACCTTGATCCTTTTTGCCTCTTCGATCTCGGCTGATAGGTCGAAACCTTGGACATGGATCTCCTCGAGGGCCTCCCATGGAGACAACTGCTTCACGTACTCAACAGTGACTTTTAGACGGTCCTTGGCTACCTCAACATCAGTCCTATACTGGGCCACCATCTCTTCAGTGTCGGCCCTGGTTGTCTCTAACTCGGACCTTGGTATTTCAAGCTCCTTGCCGAGGGCATCCCGTTCAGCAATAGCCGAGCCTAGTTGAGCTTGGAGGTCCTCATTTTGTCGAGCCCGTGCATCGTCTTTCTCTTTCTCCACTCGGAGTTGGACCTCTACCGATGCCAGCTTCTCCCGAGCGGTCTCCTTCTCCGAAGCTAGTCGGTCCATTTTTTTCTTCCAGACATCAGCCATGCCCTGGACCTCGTTCATTTCAGCCCGAATCTGGTCGATCCGGTCAATCGTCTGCTGGACCTGCGAGGTTTGATCGTTAGTTACTATATCTAAGTCGTCATCGCTAACTTCAAAATATTTACCTGTTCCACCATGTTGGCATACCCCTTTTGAGCCGTATCCAATTTGGCCTGGAAACTCTTGATAACTTCTTTGTGTTACTTGTTGAGAAAGTTATATGTGTCCCCCTTCTCGGAGAGCTCCATGGCCTCAGCCTCAAGTTGATTAACCTCAGCCCAGTACGAGAGAAAACTTTCATGATGGAGTACCAAGGCCTGCAAAAAGCTAAAAGAGAGAAGACGTGAAAAATATAAAAAACTAAGTGAGAAGATGGAAGAACGTAATGATGCCTTACTCGGTTTAGCGCCTGTTGCGTTTCGTTGAACAAGCATGACACATCCACCTCATTCATTTTTTCCTGGTCTTCTTAGGTTACCAGGCACCGGAGATATCTCGCCACTCCAACAGGGGCAGAAAGAATCCGAGCATCCTCCAGAATGGTGATGATTATTGACCTATTACGGTAGGGATCCATGCTAAGGGCGGGGAACTGGTTGATTAACTTTGGGCTCGAGTTCAGCCCGCCGACCTATGAAGATGGGTCTTTCCTCAGCACCTCCAAGTTGCCCAACCCGAAGAAGTCTTCCAGAGCGGTAAAATCCACACCTTCAAAAAAAGAATGAAGGGGATCATCTTCTCCATGGGCCCCTTCGTTGGATCAATCCTTCACCGCTCGGGATTTGTCAAACATAGATTCGGTGAATGAAGGCGACCCTGGAATATCTATGACACCAGGCGGACCAGAGTCCGCATCTCTAGAGGTCTCAACCCTCATCTCTATATCGGTTTCCCGAACCTGATGAGGATCATCCCCCGTTGTTTCCCCCTCGGCTGCCGCCCGCTCTTTTGGGGAGGTCGGCTCACAAGCCACAAAAATATTACCTTCCTCGGGCTCATCTCTGAGTCAAAAAAGCGAGTTCGGGTCGGGTGCTCGGGAGCTAGAACTCTCATTTGGCTTACGTGCCAACCTTCTTCTTGGCTTCTTCTTCTCTGAGCTCGGAGAACTCGGTGCCTTCCCTTTCTTCTTCTCTCCTGCTATGGCCCCGAGCTGCCCCAAATTGGAGCGATTAACGGACAGGTCCTCGTATCCTACTAAAGGCCTAGGCTCAGTGGTCTTAGGCAAGCCTGCGAAAAGAAAAGAGAGGGAATGAGAACATGGTGCTGAAAAAGGAGCCTAATGTTACTTATTCGGGAAAGAGATCTTACCATGAGAACGGGCCTCCCAACGGTCCTTCGAGAGTTCGCACCATGTGCGCTCAGAATAAGGCATCTGCGAACAAATGCCCTCGATCCAATCCTTGAGCCGAGGAATGGCGTTTGGGACTCGAGCAACAACTGCACTACCGCAAATACTAGTGAGGAAAAAGGAGATGAATGTAAAATCGACATTTAAAGGAAATTTATACTTACATGATACATTCCACTTCTTGGGGAATGGCCTAAACTCAGCAGGGATGAAGTCTGCGGTCCTCACCTAGATAAAGCGTCCCTGCCAGCCCTAATCCCGGTCCTCGTCGATGCTTGAGAATGGGGCTTTGCTGGCCCGGCGAACGAGCTTTATTAGTCCCCCTCATAAGATTCGGGGACTGTACAGGCAGAGTAGATGATCGATGGCGAACTGACATGAGTCGATTTTGTTTACGAAGTATCGAAAGAGGATTACGATACTTTACAACGACAAATGGATCTGACCGAGGCATACTGCATACCTCTTACAAAAGTTCAGAATAACCAGGTCCACCTGGCCCAGTGTGAAGGGATAAGTGTAAACACTAAGATACCCCTTCATATGAGTAGTAATGACATCATCGGGCCCGGAAATTACTATGTCCTTATCTGCCCAGCCACAACCCTTTCGAACCACAGGAAGGACCTCTTCGGTGATGGAGCACATGCACCTAGATACCGCCTCACACTGGCCCTGCACCGACGAGGGCTTTTCGACCTTAAAATCATTCGCGATCGAGCAACCCCAGGAATGAACATTTTCAAGGGAGGCTCGGGAGTCGGTTCGTGGGTAGCCGTTCCCGGAGCGGCTCTCTCGAGGACGAGCACATCGGGAGTGGTCTCCTCGACTTCGGCGGTTGACTGTAAAGAAGAGGAAGCAATATTTTGGGGAACAGTTTTGGAAGTTTTAGCCATTGATATCTGGGACAAGTTTGAAAAATGTGAAGAAGGGTTGGGAGATGAAAAGTAAAAGCTTTTCTGAGAAAGTCAAGTGCATTGGTTTGGATAGAAAATAAGTAGAAGCTTGCAATTTACTGAGGAATCTCGAAGAACGGAGGTAAAAATGTTAGAGTATGAAGAAGGGCAGTGATATCCTGAAGACTCGAAGGTAGAAACTTGATCAAAAGGTAAAAAGTGAACGAAGGAGGGGAGTATTTATAGAGGCTTCGCGTCATTTCACATCCAGGGACGACCCGCCGATGGCTGACACGTGTTGCACATATCATTTCTCGTCGTTTCCGTAAACTTACTCTCCGATAAACGAGGGGACTATCTGTGTACGAGTGAAACCGAGCCCATGGGACGCTTTCATTTTCGATGAAGTAAACAGAGGAAGAGATGTGGCCGTAAGGGACCAGAATCGAGGCAAGGAGCCCCTCGAACCAGGGTCCGAGCAAAACGTCTTCCCTCGGGAGTATCAAGGCCACGACCCCCAGGATCGGTTCGAATCACAAAGATCTCAAAGGGCATTACCAGATAATCGAGCATGACCAACAAAAGGCCGTGATATCCGTGACCAGTCGGATGTCACGACGTGAATCTCGGCACGTCTCGGCACAAAACCGGTGATTAGTCCCCCACTATATAAAGGGGGTCTCATTATTCATTAGGTACACTGTAACACGCATATCAAGACAATATATTCCTATTTTCTCTGTTATTCAAAGTTCTTACTTTTGATCATCAATTCATCAATAACGTGAGCCCGGGATCGAAGGCAGGCATTTTATTAAGTTGTTACTAAGCCCGGGATCACTCTTCTTGATTGGTTTCACAATTTATTACGTCCCTTATCTGTTTAATCTAAAGCAATTTATCATGTGTATTGAATTAACCTACGTATCCCTAAAATCACTTACAAATTTAATTGTTATCCGTTTTTAGGGTAAACACATTTATTTACATGTCAATATTTCTTTTTGTTTTTACTTTGTTCTGGTTTTTATGGGGAAAAATCAGAAATAGTCGGATTTACAATTAATAATTGAAAAATAGCCGTAGTTTCAAAAGTAATCGAAATTTAGCCACTTTTTCATGTAAAGATAAAATCTGAACAAAAACATCCCTAAAATCCGAAAGAATTCCAGCATAATATGATGGAGTTAGAATTTTATACATATGACATTTCAGCATAACGTGCATATTATCCAGCATGCAAAATCAAGCATATTATCCATAGTCTAGAATATTATGTTGGAAGTTTATGCGCAAGAGCTGCATAATCTAGCATATTATGCTGGAACTTTTCGTGTTTCAGCAAAATAGTGACTATTTTCCTGTGACTTTACAAACGCGGGCTATTTTTCAATTACCGATCCAAAAAGTGACTAGTCCTAGTTATTTTCACGGTTTTTATTAGAGTGAGAGGCTACTGTTTTGCACAAATCTCTATATTGATCATATGACTAGTTGGCAGATCCGTTTCGTGGAAAAAGCTGAAGAAAAATCACCGGACCCGACCCACAAAGGAGAGGATTTAACGCGTAACCTACAACCCGGGCCCATAAACGTGGTGTCGGTGGGTAAATAGTAGCATAAATGGGCCCTTTTTGTACAGGGCCTTTTTTCCACTTGTGCAGATGATGACCCAAACCACGTGACTCATAATACCATTTTGTTGACTTCTCATCATTATAAAACAGTTGGGTACTGACAAGCCCACTGCCCATAAACATTTCACGTTCCCTTTCGTTGATTATGTTTACAATTTAAAGTTAAAAAAATAATCAAACATAGCAAAACAATTTTCAAAGGTTGTGCTACAGAAAAAGACGGATGAGAACATTTAATGTAAATGCAAAATCTTTAAAGTAAAAAAGAAGAGAAAAGTCCATGAGTTTGAACTTTGAAGTGGAAAACAAGAAGTGAAATGCATACACATCTCTGAAGTGAAACCCATAATTTAAAAACCAGCAGTCGACTTTTGAGGAAATTAGCGCCGTTGGCTGATGTGGCAAGGACACCTGGCCAGTCATGTCAAAGAGTAGTCTCTATTGTCAACCTTTGGAGATTTTAGTTTGACCAAGAATTTCGATTGAGAATAGTTTAGAATTATTTCGTGGAAAGGCTGATTCTAGCTATAGAAATCTAACGGAATTTTAGCAGGCAGACAACACAAGTTGTTATCCGACCATGAAATCGACCGACCAAATATGAATTTTAGCATGCGTATCTTTAAATTCGAGCAGCCTAGATCGATGTACGTAGGCAGCGTCAATAACATGTAGTACTAAGTGTTTATCCAAAAAACGGGTAACAATTGAATTTATATGCGATTTTAATGATACGTGATATAACTTGGTACAAATTGAGAAAATATATATATTAATATTAAATTGACAGTGAAAGAAATGAATGCAAACCAAACGAATCGAATATCCTCGGCCCTTGAGTTTGGTCACCCTCGAACCAAGTGAATGTTGAAATGATATAAGAACAGAGTAACAAGATATTGAAAGCTAAAAAGAGGCCGTATATTGCTTTGTATTGCGTAAATGTCATGTGTCTTACAAATGATCAGACCTTCTTTATATAGTAGGGGAGCGTTACTCTTGATACAATTCTAAATATAGTAAGGAATCCCATGATATGCTAATTAATCTGCATCTCCTTGATACGTGCCGGGATTTCCGCTGCGATCCTCGTCCGATTGCGGATATTTTGGCTTTCCGTTATTTGGCTTGGTAAGCTTCCCTTGGTTTCGTTCGATTTCTATCTTGCTTGGTCTCGATCTTGTTCGATCTCGATCTTGGTCGGTTTCGATCTTGGCCGGTCTCGATCTTGGCCGGTCTCGATCTTGGCCGGTCTCGATCTTAATCGATCACTGGGTCACGACCACGGCAATCTAACTTCGCATCATGGTTCGATATAACATGAGTTTGAACCTTGCCGTATCATGTTCTAGTCTCGACCAGTCATACGAAAGGCAAGCCCAGTTTTGACCGTATACAGATAGTCTCCTCATTTCACGGAGAGAAGATGTCGAGAAACGATATGAACTTCCGAGCTCCGCCTCGACGGGTCATGACGTAAACGACGAAATGTCACGGGTACACCTGGTCATGACATAAGCAACAACTCGAAATGTCTCGTCGGTCCAGTTATCAAGATATTAAATGCATGTCAGTCGTTGGTCGGCCACTACCGGTTCTGAACCATCACCAGCAAGCTATAGTTACTCTAGATTTTTCTCTTTCAAACTTTTTACGTTCAAAACTCTTCCTACTCTTGCGTTTTCTTCAAAAACCCCTTTTCTTTACAACTTTTGCACCCAAAATTCTTGAATTCTCATCAATCCGCATACTATCTTAATTCTCTTTTCTCATGTTCTTCAATGGCGAAAACTTCTAAAACTGTACCGCAAAAGGAGGTTGCTTCTTCATCACGGCCCGCCGGCGGTGAGGCTGCGGCGGAACCCCACCCTGAGGGATTCGTTCTGGCATGGTGTCCAATTGTTACTGATTTTAGGGTCGAAAAAGCCTCCTTGGTAATGGGCCGATGTGATCCGGTCTCGAGGTACATATGCACAATCACCGAAGAACTCCTCGCTAAGGTTAAACAGAACTGCAACTGGGTCAATAAGCATGTGGTGGCTCCTTCGCCCGAGGAATCGATCACTACTCACGTGGAGGGGTTTCTAAGTGTTTACACTTACCTCTTTACGTTGGGTCCCTTAGACCCCATCATGTTTGCCTTTTGCAAGAGGTATGATGTGACCCTCGGCCAGATCCACCCCTCCTTCTGGAGAATAGTGATTCTCCTCCGATTTTTTGTAAACAAAATCGAGGGATATCCCTTCACTATCGATCACCTTATGCGCCTATACAGTCCCCGACTTTATCGAGGGGGGCTGATCAAGCTTGTTCGCCAAGCCACTAAGGTTCCGTTCTCGAGCATAGATGAAGGTCGGGGCCGAGGTTGGATGGGCCGATTTGTTCGAGTAAGGACTTCGGACCTGATCCCTGCTGAAAACATGCCATTTTCCGAGAAATGGAACATGAAACGTAAGTAGTACTCCGCTTTGAAGGTTTAATATTGTTGCTTTTCTTCTTATTTCTTTCTTTATTAGTATTTTTTGGTGTTGCGGTTGTGGCCCAGATTCCGGACCCAATTCTGGAACTTAAAAAATGGGTCGAAGGCCTTGTGTTACAGAGGCTGTACTTAGAGAGTGCTTGGATGGAGTTGTCGAAGGGTCGATGGGAAGCCCGCAATCATGGTAAGTTTCCTCCTTAGAACGGTGATCGTTCGGGCTTTTTCTCTGGCTCACTCATCTTTTTTCCTTGTAGGCCTCAGAAAGGATGTTTCAATGAGGCCCCCATTTGGTGACGAAGAAGTCCTTCCCCACCCCCTGCTCCGAAGCAGGCCAAAGAGAAGAAGAGGAAAGGAGCTCCGAGTTCTCCGGGCTCGGAAAAGAAAAGACCAATGAGGAGGTCTCGCAAGCCCAAGGGGGACACCGGTGCTATATCTTCGGATTCAATCCACCGATTAAGGAACGAGTCTGGAGAAGAAGAAGAAGAAGAAGAAGATAATTCCAAATTGGTGGCCCGTGTGCGGGCCGGCATCACCGTACAGGAAGTTCTCAAACCGGCAAATGCTGAAGTTGAAGCATCCCGACATGAGGAAGTCGGTGAGAGAGCTCACGTTGAAGCTTCCGAGCCATAAAAGGTCGAGCCCATTCCGCCCCAAGCTAGAGAGGTCGAGAGAGAGAGCGCGGAAAGTACCCCAATAGACGAACTTGGAGCGGTCGACCTCAGCGGGTCTCTTGAGATTTCGGATGCCATGATCCGTGAGGTCGGTATGTTGAGTCCTCAAGGGATGACCGATATCCACGACTTCTTGGATGGGGTTGAGTCTGCTGCTTTGGAAGACATTACCGGGCTCGGTGATCTACCAATAGCAAGGAAGGAATCATCGCTGGGCGCTACTAGTCTATTCAATGAAGCCCGACAAGCATTAAATCGGGTAAATTGGCGTGCCTTTTCTTTATCATATATTCCAACTTTTAAACTTGTAAATAATCATAATATCTTCCCTTATTGTAGGCTTCGGTGCTGCATCACGAGGCTTTCCTACGATATCGGGAGGAACAGACTCATCATGAAGCCGAGGTCCGGTACCTCACTGAGAAAAGTGACACCTACAAGCTTCTCAGAGAGAAGCTTCACACAGATTTAATAACGGCTACGGACGAGCTTGCCAAGATGGCCGAGCAGGTATTCCCAGTGCTTCACGATAGTGAAGATGAATTGGAAATAGTTACTAACGATCCAATTCTGCAGGTCCGTTAGAGGCTCGAACATATCGGGGAGCTTATGAAACAAGTAGATACAATACAAGCCGAGGCTGAAGAGTTCAAGAAAAATATGGACATTTTAACCTCGAAAAGGAAGTTATCCAAGAACAACTAGAGTTAGCCGAGACCCACCTCCGAGTTACAAAAGAGAAGGACTCGGTGCAACTCGAGAAAATCAAGGATCTTCAAACTCGATTGGACATGGTTGTTTCTGATAAGGAAAACTTGGCTAGCGAACTTGATGTAGCCATATCTGAGGTGGTCGTGGCTAACACCAAAGCTGATGCCAAAGTAGCCCAATTGAAGGTCGATGTCGAGGCTATCCAGGCAAAGGATAAGAGCATGGTGGATCATGCAAAATGGCAAGCTCGAAGGGAAGCCCTCGAGGGAGTTTACGCTCAGGGCTTCGATGTTATGGCTGAAATCGAGAATGCCAAAGGAGAGGAAACCCGGACCCGGAAGCTGGTCTTTCCTGAGGAGGACTCCGATAGCTTAACCGAATCCGAAGATGGGGAAGATCCCGGGGATGAAGATATTACCCCCAATGAGAACCATGCCACTAAGGCCTTTATATTTTTGCTTTCTTTAGCACCTTTTTAGGTTGTTCTGGCTATTGTAAATTTTTGTATTAGGTCGATCCGGCCTTTGTAAATATATATATATATATATATATATATATAAGGCTTTTCTTCTCCTTTCAGCTCTCAAACTTTCCCTTTGCTTTATTACTTGTATTCACAAAGGTCGGAATGCCTTAGCGTGAAATAATGAGGTTGTGATCAAGGGTTCGAACAAATCTTACTTTTATTGCCCTTCTAGGTTAAGGTGTTGTTAGGGTTCAATGTTACCAAAGATTGTTCTCCGAAAATATCTTGAGTTTATTACTTTGCCGAGGGCAGCCTTTAGAACCGGTTGTGAAAAGTTTTCTCTCTTTCAAAGGCCTGTTTTTATTACGGGTCTCGGACGTCTCCGAGCCGTGTTAAATTGGCCGTATCTTTTTAGTTCGAGAACTTCCCATTGGGTTTATTTTCCCGAGTCATCTGGGCTTGCCCGAGATAACAGTCCTCGATTGGGGTGGCCGTGGCCTTTTTAGAAATCGGGGAATTGCCTAATAGGTCTTTTGCCCCCGAAGCCCGATGACTTGGGCTGTTTGAGTTGGACTGGAGTCCCCGAATGAGGGGGTGGTCGTTCGCATTCTGGTTATGTATTACCCTTGGGCTTGTTATTTTTCGGAAGTACAAAGTTCTCTAAAGGGATAAAAAGAGGAAAATTTTTAAAACATAAGATGGTTGTAAGGAAAGTACTTCTCTTTATTCTCTATTGAAATAATCATACATGCGCGCATGTTTTATGCCAAGGCTCGAGCAATCTAAGTGGGCACGGTTCAGTTTGACCGTTTGGCATTTACAATAAATCATTTTTATCGAGACCCTCCCTTTATCAAGTAGTTTCCTCGCTAGAGTTGATACTCGAATACAATGCATATCCGAGGGTAGCCCCCCAGTTTTCAAGGTTGATTGCAAAGTGACCTCGGATATTGTTGAATTGATCTTCGGTGCCGATTTGTAATCGAGCTTCATTCAAAGTTAGCACGATTTATGGTTTCCTCGTTATAAACCTCACCGAAAAACCCATTTGGGACAAAATCGGTCTAAGAGAAAAAGAGTATAACACATGCTTTCAGACCTAAAGACTTCGTGTCGTTCGCCGAAAAATCCATCGCCGTTTCTTGTTGTCCACCTGTAAGTGTTAGTCTGAAAAATGGAAAAGGAAATAAAAAAGGGTCGTACCTTAGCAATAATACCGTTTTAGATGAGATATGTTCCAATTGCTCGGTAGTTGTTTTCCATTCATCGTTCCGAGCTTGTAGGACCCTCTTCTGGTAACCTCGAGAATTTGGTACGGTCCTTCCCAATTCGAACCCAATTTCCCTTCATTCAGACGTGTTGAGGGTGACTTTCCATAGCTCTAAGTCCCCGATATTAAAATATTGAAGATTGGCTCTTCGATTGTAATATCTCCCGATTCGTTGCTTTTGGGTGGCCAATCGGATAAGGGAGGCTTCATGCCTTTCATCCAATAATTCTAGGCTCGTATTCATGGCCCCGTCGTTTGATTCTTTTGTTGCGTATCAGAGCCGGATACTCGGTTCTCCGATTTCGACCGGTATTAGAGCTTCGGCGCCATAGGCAAATGAGGATGGGTTAGCCCCGGTACTAGATTTCGTGGTTGTGCGGTATGCCCAAAGACCTTCGGGCAGAATTTACTTCCACTTTCCTTTAGCGTCGGTTAGCCTCTTCTTAAGATTTTGGATGATGGTTTTGTTGGTCGATTCGGCTTGCCCGTTCCCACTAGGATGATAAGGTATTGATAGGATATTTTTAATCTTATGATCTTTGAGAAATTTGGTTACTTTGCTGCCGATAAACTATTTCCCGTTATCACACACAATTTCGGACGGCATCCCGAATCGACATATGATGTGATCTCAAATGAAGTCGATGACTTCTTTTTCCCTAACTTTTTCGAAGGCCTTTTCTTCAACCCACTTAGAAAAATAGTCAGTCATAAACAAAATAAATCGAGCTTTACCTGGAGCCCATGGAAGAGGGCCAATGATATCCATTTCCCACTTCATGAATGGCCATGGTGACAAGACCGAATGGTATAGTTCCCCGGGTTGGTGAATCATCGGCGCATGTTTTTGGCATTTGTCACATTTTTGAACGAAATCCTTTGCATCTTTTTCCATGTCTATCTAATAATAGCCGGCTCTGATTATCTTTTGAACAAATGATTCGGCACCGGAATGATTTCCGCAAGTGCCCTCATGAACTTCCCTCAGAACATACTCAGTGTCTCTTGGTCCTAGACATATCGCTAGTGGACCATCACACATTCTTCAGAACAAGGTTCCGTTTTCGAATAAGGCGAATCGTACTGCCTTCGTGCGCAGGGCCCTCGACTCTTTTGGATATGAGGGAAGCTTTCTGTTTTTCAAATACTCTATGTATTTATTTCTCTAATCCCATGTCAAGCTTGTGGAGTTTATTTCGGCGTGGCCTTATTTGACTACTGACTTCGTGAGTAGCACGACGGCCCCCGAATTGAGCTCGTTGTCTTTGACCGATGACCCTAAGTTTGAGAGGGCATTGGCCTCGCTATTCTGGTCTCGAGGCACATGTTGCAAAGTCCACTCCCTAAATTGGTGCAAAGTTACTTGTAACTTATCTAGGTATCTTTGCATTGTTCTTCCCTAACTTCGAAGGTTCTGTCAACTTGATTCACTACGAGGAAGGAGTCGCATTTAGCTTCGATCTCCTCCGCTCCCAAGCCTTTGGCTAGTTCGAGACCTGCAATCATGGCCTCATATTCGGCCTTGTTGTTAGTCAATTTCACGATTCTAATAGATTGTCTAACCACATTGCCTGTGGGTGGTTTTAGTACAATACCGAGTTCGAACCCTTTTGCATTCGAAGCACCGTCTGTAAAGAGGGTTCAGATTCCCGAGGACGTACCCTAGTTTACCAATAGATCTCTTTCAACTTCGGGTACAAGGGCCGGCGTGAATTCAGCCATAAAGTCTATCAAAATTTGAGACTTAATGGCTGTTCGGGATCAATATTCGATATCATACCCACTGATTTCTATGGCCTATTTGGCCAACCGCCCCGAAAGCTCGGGTTTATGCATAATATTTTAAAGTGGATAAGTTATTACAACACATATGGGGTGACATTTGAAGTACGGTTTTAGTTTCCTAGAGGCGCTTATCAAAGCGAGCGCCAAATATAAGGTCCGGCTAATGTAATAAACTGGAAATTGCGTACCTTGTTCTTACCGGACTAGGACTCCACTTACCGCTATCTCCGATACTGCCAAATATAAGTACAACTGTTCATTTTCTCTCGGCGTGTGAAGCAGCGGCGGGCTTGATAAGTAACATTTAAGCTCTTCCAAGGCCTGCTGGCATTCCGGGGTCCATGTGAAGTTATTTTTCTTCTCCAGGAATGAGAAGAATCGATGGCTCTTATCAGAGGACCTCGAGATGAAACGCCCCATGGCGGCTATGCGCTCGGTTAACCTATGCACGGACTTTATGTTGTCTACTACCGTGATATCCTCGATAGGTTTGATCTTATCGGGGTTGATCTCGATTCCTCGGTTGGATACCATGAACCCGAGAAATTTGCCCGAACGCGCATTTTTTCGTGTTCAACTTCATGTTGTATTTCCTCAATATATTGAAGGTTTCCTGCAAATGCTTCAAATGATCCTCAGCTCGCAGGGACTTCACTAACATATCATCAATGTAAACTTCCATGAATTTTCCTATTTGTTCTTCGAACATCCGGTTTACTAAGCGTTGGTACGTGGCACCAGTATTTTTTAATCCAAATGGTATTACGTTATAGCAGTAGGTTCCATATTTAGTGATGAACGAGGTCTTCTCCTGATCATCCAAGTTCATATGTATTTGGTTGTACCCGAAATAGGCATCGAGAAAACTGAGGATCTCATGGTCGGCTGTGGCATCGATCATGCGATCGATATTAGGCAAAGGAAAAGAGTCCTTGGGGCATGATTTATTTAGATCTTTATAATCTACATACATTCTAAGTTTGTTTCCTTTTTTAGGGGCTACCACTATGTTTTCTAACCATTCGGGGTATTTTACTTCCTGGATGGACCTATTTTAAGAAGCTTGGTTACCTCATCTTGGGTGAAGGCATGCTTGATCTCGGACTAGAGTCTTCTTTTCTGCTTCACCGGATGGAACTTTGGGTCCAATCTTAGTTTATGTATGGTGATCTCCAGCGGGATCCCTCACATGTCGAGATGGGACCAAGCGAAACAATCCATGTTAGCTATAAGAAATTGAATAAGTTTTTTCCTGAGCTCGAGAGTTAACCCCGTGCCCAGGTATACCTTTCGTTCGGGCAGATGTTCGATTAGTATGACTTGCTCCAGTTCTTTGACCGTTGATTTGGTAGCGTCGGAATCATCGGGGATTATGAAGGATCGAGGAACCCCGTAATCGTCGTCTTTGTTAATCCCTTGCTTGTCCGATTGGGTCGAGGCTGGCATCGATGATTGCTATTTGGCTTCCTATTTTGCTTTCGAACTTGAGTCCTTTGTCGATGAGAGTGTTGATATTCTACGGCACATATCTCCTTTCCGGCAGGCTGCTCCCTATAAACCGTATTTATCCCTTCTGGTGTTGGAAATTTTAATATCTGGTAAAGGTTCGAGGGCACGGCCCTCATGTTGTGGATCCATGGTCTCCCGAACAGGGCATTGTACCTCATGTCTCCTCCGATCACATAAAACTTGATCTCCTGGATGGTACCGGCTACGTTTACCAGCAACGTTATTTATCCCTTAGTAGTTTCACAAGCCATGTTGAATTCGTTTAGCACTCAGGCCGCAGGTATGATTTGGTCTTGTAGGCCGAGTTGCTCTACGACCCTTGATCGAATGATGTTGGTCGAACTACCTAGATCAATCAATACACGTTTAACTCGAGTTTTATTCATGAGTATAGAAACTACTAGTGCATCATTATGGGGCTATATGATTCCTTATGCGTCCTCGTCATTGAAAGATAAAATTCCTTCTGGTATGTAATCTCGAATCCATTTTTTCCTTGTTATTGACACTTTGGTGCGCTTTATCATCGGACCTTGAGGAATATCGACCCCTCCAATAATCACATGAATAACGTGTTGGGGCTCGTATTGTTCATTCTATTTATTGGAATCCCTGTTTCTGAAATGATTCTTAGCTGTACCGCTCAGACATTCTCGAAGATGCCCGTCATTGAACAACTGGGCTATTTCTTCTCTCAATTGTCGACAATCCTCCGTTATGTGGCCATGTGTGCCACGATATTTGCATATTTGGTTGGGATCCCTTTGTGTTGGATTAGTTTGCAGAGGTCGGGGCCATTTAGTATCTTTGATGCGTCTGATAGACGATACGATGGCAGATGCATCGACATTGAAGTTATATTCTGACAATCGTGGTGTTTCTTTGGGTCTGGTATGCTTGTCAAAACCATTCTTACTCATGAGCCCTCGAGAGCTCTGGCCTCAATCATTTCTCTTTTTACTTCGTATAGGGTTGCGCACATGTCCACTGCCCCTGCGATCTCTATTATACGGCTGGTATCGATCCCTGTTCGACGTTGGTTCTCGGTCAATATCCCTCTTAATTCTATCGACAGGTATGATAGGATAAACGGACCCGGAAGGAGCCCCGAGTTGGTCATCTTCAACACTGATCTTCGATTGATACCGATTATGTGCAATGGCCCAAGTGACAGCCGGGTATTCTATCAAATTTTGCTTCAACTGCTGTGAAGACACCGAGCTTCGAATATTGAGTCCCTGGGTGAAAGCCTGAATCGCCCAATCGTCGGCGACCGGTGGCAGGTCCATTTGTTCCATTTGGAATCGAGACACGAATTCTCTGAGCATTTCGTTGTCCTTCTGTCTTACCTTGAAAAGGTCTGCTTTCCTGGTTTCAACCTTGATGGCTCCGCCGTGTGCCTTTACGAAAGAATCTGCAAGCATATCAAAAGAATCAATAGAGTTATGTGGTAAATTGTGGTACCATATCATAGCTCCCTTTTACAGGGGCTCCCCGAATTTCTTTAGTAACACGGATTCGATTTCGTCGTCCTCCAGATCATTCCCTTTAATTGCACATGTATAAGAGGTGACATGCTCGTTTGGGTTAGTCATTCCGTTGTACTTAGGGATCTCAGGCATGCAAAATTTTTTGGGGATTGGCTTCGGAGCTGCAATCGGAGGAAAAGGTTTTTGTACAAACTTTCTGGAATCCAGGCCCTTCAATATTAGAGGTGCTCCTGGGATTTGGTCTACCCTTGAATTGTAAGTTTTCACCTTTTTATCGTTGGCCTCGATCTTCTTCTCCCTGATTCTATCTGTTTCGTCAGCTCCTCAAGCATCTTCATAACTTCGGAGCTATCCCCTGATTCACATTCGTTTAAACTTTCTACGATCGATTCATCCATGCGGGTAACTTCCCAGGGAGGATCAGGCTCATCCTTGCTTGGTGCGCGATTTTGGTTCTGCAACTGAGCTATCGCTGCCTGTTGAGTCTGCAATATTTTGAAGATCATTCGTAGGTTGATCCCGTCTCCTTTAACATTCTGTGCATTCCGAGTCACCGACCGTGATCCACTTAGAAAGCTATTTTGGGGATCGGTAGGCAAATTTGCATTGATAGCCACATGTAAATCAGCGTTGATCGGATCTGCGATCAGAATTCCAATGGGATCAGCGGGCAGCATCTCGTTACCGGGCACTATGTTGTTATTTTCACCTTGGTGACCGGACTCGTTGTCAACATGTAGAGGAGCTGATTGAGAGTTTGATATTTTTGTTTTTAAGGCCTGGAATCAAAGATACTCACAAGAACAAGTGTAAAATAGTGTGTGTTATGAAAGTTAGTATCAGACGATCACTATTATCCTTTGCCCCACGGTGGGCGCCAAACCGTTTACAAAAAAAATGGGTAACAATTGAATTTATACGCGGTTTTAAGGATACATGATATAACTTGGCATAAATTGAGAATATATATATATATATATTAATATTGAAATTGACTGTGAAAGAAATGAATGCAAACCAAACGAATCGAATATTAATATTGAAATTGATTGTGAAAGAAATGAATGCAAACCAAACGAATCGAATATCCTCGGCTCTTGAGTTCGGTCACCCTCGAAACAAGTGAAGGTTCAAATGATATAAGAACAGAGTAACAAGATATTGAAAGCTAAAAATAGGCAGTATATTGCTTTGTATTGCGTAAATGTCATGTGTCTTAGAAATGATCAGACCCCCTTTATATAGTAGGGAAGTCATACTGTTGATACAATTCTAAATACAGTAAGGAATCCCATGATAGGCTAATTAATCGGCCTCTCCTTGATACGTGCCGGGATTTACGCCGCGATCCTCGTCCGATTGCGGATATTTCGGCTTTTCGTTATTTGGCTCGGTAAGCTTCCCTTGGTTTCGTTCGATCTCTATCTTGCTTGGTCTCGATATTGCTCGATCTCGATCTTGGCCGTTCTCGATCTTGGCCGGTCTTTGGGTCACGAGCACGACAATCTAACTTCGCATCATGGTTCGATATAACATGAGTTTGAATCTTGTCCTATCATGTTCTAGTCTCGATCAGTCATACGAATGGCAAGCCTGGTTTTGACTGTATACACTGAGTATTAGTACAATGCATCTTACAAGAAAGGGACGTATCAAAGATAAACGTAGCTTTGGATTAACAATTGCGAGTACCTTTTGGGGTACCAAGAATTAGACCATCCCCCTACCTCCTCGTAGCAGACCAATTGGACTGAGCTTTAATTTGAGAGGTCGGTATTCATTAAATTTGCATGTATATTTCGACGAGGATGAGTTATAATTTGAGAGGTCTCCATTCATTAATTTGAGAGGTCTCTAATAATTGAGTAATAAATTTTTTTTATGTACACATTTAATAAAAAATTTAACATTAATATAACGTTTGAGCATAAGCTACTAAATTCAACTGAATTTGTTCTAAACTAATTATTCTATCTCTGCCTTGATATTTGGAATGAGTTTACCTTATCTACAATGAGTCAATGACAATATCATTGTTATGAAAATATTATATTGTGGATGTCCATTCATTACTCCGCTGTAGATAATCTTCCTGAAGAAGATTATCCATTTAGTACTCTGTTGAAATTTATCTACAAGCAGCTGATGCAGGCAGGTTGCAAGCAACTCAATAAAATAATTTGCAGCAACTTCTTATTAAACAGGCAGGTTGTAAGCAGCTGATACAGACAACTTACAAGCAGTTGATGGAGGCAGGTTGCAAGGAACTCAATGAAATGATTTGCAGCAGCTTCTTATTAAACAGGCAGGTTGTAAGCAGCTGATACAGACAACTTACAAGCAGTTGATGGAGGCAGGTTGCAAGGAACTCAATGAAATGATTTGCAGCAGCTTCTTATTAAACAGGCAGGTTGCAAGCAGCTCATGCAACAACTTACAAGCAGCTAAAGAAAAGCCTTGCAACTGCTTCCTGAAAAGCCTCACAGTTGCTTCCTTTCTTCTATAAATAGAGGAGTTTTCAGTTCATTATTAACACAAGTTTGAAGTTTGAATAATAGATCAATTTCACTCTATACTTGTCTTTACTTTATGGTCTTTATTTATAACACGTTATCAGCACAAGACTCTGTCATCTCGAGCAAATACTTTGAAAGTATCATAGGTACGAACTTTCTTTTTCTAAACAATGTCAAATCTTTCTAAACTTGAATTTTTAGCCCTGAATATATCGGTCAAAAGCTACATGTCTTAGGTGCTTGATGTCGAAATTCATCTTGATGCGATGGGTCTGGCAGACACCATCAAGGACAAAAATCAGGCATCAAACCAAGATCGTGCCAAAGCAATGATATTCCTACGTCATCACCTTGATGAAATGGAATATCTTACTGTTAAAGATCTAGTCATACTGTGAAATAATTTGAAAGATAGATATGACCACCTGAAGATGGTCGTTCTTCCACAGGCACGATATGATTGGACTCATTTAAGGCTACAAGATTTTAAGTCTATCAGTGAGTATAACTCTGCTATGTTCAGAATTATTTCCCAATTAAAATTATATGGTGATAATATTATTGATCATGATATGTTGGAGAAAATTTTCACCACTTTTCATGCCTCGAATATGCTCCTGCAGCAGCAATATCGAGAGATAGGATTCAAAGAGTATTCTGAACTTATCTCACATCTTCTTGTAGCTGAGCAACATAATGGGATATTAATGAAAAACTATGAAAGCCGACCAACTGGTTCTTGTCCATTCCCTGAAGTAAATGAGACGAACTTCCACCAAGCTAAGCGTGGAAGAGGTCGTGGCCCCAGTCGTGGTCATGGCCGTGGTCGGGAAAGAAACTCTAATCATGGTAATTATAATGCACCAAAGAACACTCCTCACCACCATCAGTGGAAAAGGAAGGAAAAAAGCATGAAGCGGTGCAAGCAGCAAAGCCAGAAAATGCATGCTATAGATGTGGAGGAACATGGCACTGGTCACATACCTGTCGTACGCCAAAGCACCTGGTTGAGCTTTATCAAGCCTCCCTGAAGAAGGCAGAGAAAAATGCTGAAGTAAATTTTATTTCTTAAGATAATTTAGACTTCATGCATTTAGATGTAGCTGATTACTTTGCACTCCCAGAAGGAGAAACAAGTAATATGATCGGTGGTGAATCTGTAGAAATATAAATATTTTAATTTTGGTTGTTTGTAATAGATAGTATGGTTATGTAATTGTTGTACATAAATAAAAGTTATGCTTTGATAATGATGTTTACTATAACATATTTTATTTATGTCATTTTGAAGAATATGGATAATTCTCAAATTATGTTTGGATTAAAGACCAATCATGAAGATATTTGTGTAATTGATAGTGGAATAACTCATGCCATATTCAAGGATGAGAAATACTTTTCTTATTTGCATAAGAAAAAAGCAAATGTTTCAACAATTTCTTGTAATATAAGTTTGATTGAAGGCTCTGGAAGAGCCATTATATTTCTGTCTAAGGGAACAAAACTTATAATAGACAACGCATTATTCTTCTCCAAGTCCCGAAGAAACTTGTTGAGTTTTATAGATATCCGCCGAAATGGGTATCATGTTGCGACGACAGATGAAATGAATAGGGAATATCTTTGTATTACAAAGAATATTTCTAGCCAGAAGTGCATTGTAGAAAAGTTACAAACTTTATCTTCTGGCTTATACTATTCAAAGATTAGTACAGTTGAAGCACACTCTATCGTAAACCAGAAGTTTACTGATTCAAATACTTTTGTGCTTTG
>AWOL01S0156662.1:0-19992 GCA_000715115.1 Nicotiana otophora
TTGAATTGTTAAGAGATTGTATCATGGGTATTCCATAGCATCCATGAAAGGCCAAGGTAATACTACGAGCCGCAGATCGGAAGATAGCTTAAGCCTACATAAAGATTGATCAGAGGTATAAGAGAGATAGTACAATAGCCATATTCTATAACAACTCTACGATAAGGCTAGTTAGAAAAGTACCAGCCTTATAAGAAGTCAATATGAAGCTCTCACCAGATTGTGTATGCACCAGAGGTGCAAGTATTACAATAGAGCTTCAAGTAGTGAATGTAAATCATACCTATGTGGAAGGAAAGTTATGAAATAGATAGAAGATGTGATGCGAGATTTTAAGGTAAGGTAAAGGTGAACAACGTACGAGATACTCAAGTGCCGAAGGTTGTGAATAGTCCATACTGCAAATCAAACGCTAGAATTGTTGGGATTCAGTATCCAGGAATGGTAGCAGCGTCGCTAGTGGCATATCTTCCAACCTATAGTTTCTAGGTGTCGAGAGACCTAGTCAATAGAGTAAAAAAAGAGTTAGAGACGATGTGATGTCTCGCTTGATGTTCCATAATAACATAAGGAAATCTATGAGCAAACAAGTTGAGGAAAGGTTGCGAGCAATATAAATAGATATGTGTAAGTCGCAAGCTAAAGTATGGTAAAGCGACAAGGTTTTAGGAAGACAGGAGTAAGGATAAGAAAGGGCGAGTGAGAAGGTGACGAGAATGAATAAGTCCTCAAGATTAAGACCAGGAAAACAAGAGAGATGATGGTTTCTCTAAGTTATAGAAAGCTCAGTATAGCCTGAATGAACTCAAAGAAGTCTAAGACTAGTAGCATTTAGAAGAGATGGAATGCTGCCCTGGTAGTAGAATGAGGGTGTGATTGTGATAGATAAAGGATGACGTTTGGGCCTTCGATTGAGTAATGATTTGAAGAGGATTTCATGAATTATACGGGATTAAAATACCCATGTAGGTGAATCACATTGGGATGCTATAAAATACGGTTATTGAAGTACAATATCGCCGCTAAGTGGATCAGGAAAATCACTTCAAATACCCCTTGATGCAACATAAGCCCTAATGGAAAGGTATTACGTAAGAAGTTTCAAGTTATCAGTGGTATATTGTAGATCAATATTAAGGTGAATCAACAATGGATGGACAAAAGTCACAAAGTATGAGATGAGATTAGGCCGTCATTCTTAAGATGGATAGTAATGAGGAAGCATTAAAGGACTTAGATTTATATATATGGGAAAAGCAATGAGAGTAACCTGGAGTTTGGTAGAAGACCTCAGTAACGATAAATCAAAGTAAGAGTTATGGTATAGTATGACTTACCTAGATGCAGTAAAGTCATACGAATGGATAACCGGGTCTATGAAATAAGATATAGTAATATTTGTAAGTTCAACAAAGTATCAAGCAAACTTCAGTATACCTATAGATGCCCAGAGATACATCTTATCAAGCTCTGCATATGCTTACAAAGTGAGGCCTAGAGATTGGATAAAAACTGGAAGAAAAAGGAGAGAAGAGTTGCATAGGCGCACCTACTAGGAAAAAGTCGTACAAGCTGCATGATAAAAGGTAGCAACAATTACAAAGATTTCGACCACAAGTCATGGTGTGAGAAAGAGGCTTAAAGGGGGAATGCCCTGGCTAAAGGATTCATTCACAGAACAGTCGCTTAGATGGCAAGAGGAGTACTAAAGTATTCGCAAGAGCTATGCGTTATGAGAATGATAAGTGCATCAGCCAACATTCGAGGATGAATGTTTCAAAGGGGGGAATGATGTTACACCCCATATTTTTGTACGTGAAAGTATGCCACAAATAAATTAATGAAATCTCGGAGATGAGATGTCACATCCCGCATTTTCGTACGTTGAAGTTTCATCGTAAGTTAATCGACGTAAGTTCGGGAATGAAATTTATTTTGGGATTATAAGTACTACGCTATTTAAAATAAGTGATAAGTTAATTCGTGAAGGTGAGAGGGTAAGCGAATCGAAGAAAATGATTTCGTCGAAGTTTGTCATTTTGAGGTAAAATACGGTCCGAGCTAAAATACCCGGTATTTATGGACTAGTACCATACAAGGTACCACATGGCCGTGATAGTAAAATGTATAAAGTGTGATAAAAGTGAGTAGCATTTTAAGTAATTTGAGATAATTGGTTAATTATTAATTTAAGTGGGTAAGTGTAAGAATTGTCTTGTCCACGTGGGACCATGACAACTAAAGTAATCTATGACTAATATGTATACTACGTTGGTGTCACAATTTGGGGACAAGAAGTCTTGCTAAACATTAAAATATAAATGGACCTACCAACCAAGACTTTTAAAGAATGCATTTGAAACTCAAAGAATCATTTTGGAAACTTAAGTCTTTGGATGTAAGCTTGCTAAGATAAGAACGGATGAGCTCACCATTGTTTTTAAAGGCTTCTTTTTCTTGGAATATCTTTATCCTTACTTCACTAAGAAATTCACATGAGATTATCAAAGATCTCATTATCTACAAAGTAACGTATGGATTTATCAAAGAAATAATTCATGTGAATTCTTGAATTCATGTGAATTCTTTACAAGGAGTAGATGGAAACGTGATTTCTTCAGCAAACATATACAAAAGTATGTCCAAGTCAAGCAACAAGAAGCCACGAAATTCATACAAGAGTAGACGATAGCAACGTGATTTGCTACAACAAAATTTCATACAAATTTTTCCCTACTTCGATCTTGCCGTCACGTGTTTTGTCGCAGTTAACGTGTGTTAGAGGGATTATCTAAGAGAATCGGCTCAAGTATGTTAAGGCTATCCTTTCTCTCTTTTTGACATGATCAATACGATACAAACAAAATGAGAAAATGCACAATTTCCATAACTGACTCTATTCATAGAAGTACTAGGGGTGTCTATATTCTTGTTTCCCCATGTGAATTATTATTATATCTTCGATTCATAGGTCTCAGAAAAATACGTATTTGATACAGTTTACCTGAAAGGCTTATTGATTTTATGACATTCCGAGAAATCTTATTAACTTATTTCTTATACATTTCATGCATTTATACATGTACATTGACCCATGACCAGATGGCATTATATACGCATATATTATATGTATATGGGATATGGGAAAAGGTTACGGCGTTATATACACACCACCACCTTATCAGCTGGTATACATTGATGATTTGCCCATAGTGGCCGAAATGATATGATGGGATGCACTCAGAGGCTTGATGATGTTATGAACGCATATACCTATGCATGGTATGACATTTATATGCATATGCATGGCATTATAAAAAACGAAATGATTCACATAGCACAAACGTACATGTCGAGTATCTTACTGATTTTCATTCCTTACATACTCGGTACATTATTTATACTGACGTCCCTTTGCCGGGGGTCGCTGCGTTTCATGCCCACAAGTCTCGATAGACAGGTCGAGAGTCAGCGGAAGATGTCGGTGTACTCCATTTGCTCCGGAGTTGCTTGTTTGGTCAGTATGATTTAGATGTGTATTATTTGGTATGGCGGGACTTTGTCCCGACCTTTATGACAAATATATACTCTTAGAGGCTTGTAGACATATGTCGTGTACGTGAAAGATGGTACGGCCTTGTCAGCCTATATTCAGTGTTATTTTGGTCTTATAGGCCAGTATATCATATGTATAAGTTTGCATTCCCTCATGCTTTACTCCGGTTCATTTACCTATAATAGAATGATACGAAAGATACGTTACGTTGGTACTCGATTGAGTAAGGTACCGGGTGCCCGTCGCGACCCATCAGTTTTGGTCGTGACATGGATGGATGAGGAGGACATCGAAAAGACAACCTTTATCACACCTTAGGGGATATACTGTTATAAAATGATGACATTTGGTTTGAAGAATGATGGGGCCACCTACAAGAGGGCCATGATGACTCTTTTTCATGACATGATACACAAGGAAATAGAGGCGTACGTGGATGATGTTATCATCAAATCCAAAAGGAGTTCAAACCACAAAGCAGACCTGAAGAAGTTTTTCGACCGACTTCGAAAATACAATTTGAAGTTGAACCCCACAAAATGTGCCTTCGGAGTCCCTGCTGGGAAGATGTCAGGTTTCATCGTCAGCCACCATGGTATTGAGCTAGACCCATCAAAAAGTAAAGCTATTCAGAACTTGCCACCACCAAAGAACAAGAAGGACGTGATGAGTTTTCTAGGACACCTCGATTATGTCAGCCATTTTATAACGCAATCAACAGTGATATGTGAGCCGATCTTCAAGATGCTGAGGAAAGATGCTGCGATAAATTGGACAGAAGAATGCCAGAAAGCCTTCGACAAAATCAAGGAATATTTATCTAAACCGCCCGTGTTGGTCCCTCCATAACCAAGAAGACCTCTGTTGCTGTATTTGTACGTGATTGGACAGAGCCTTTGGCTGTGTTCTGGGGCAACATGATGAAGCCGGGAGGAGAGAGCAGGCGATATACTATCCGAGTAAGAAGTTCACACCTTATGAGGCCAGGTATTCTTTGCTGGAGCACACCTACTGTGCTTTGACATGGATAGCCTAGAAGTTGAGACATTATATCTGTGCGTACACTACCTACCTCATATCAAGGATGGACCCACTGAAGTACATCTTTCAGAAACCCATGCCTACATGCAAGTTAGCAAAGTGGAAGATATTTCTAAGTGAGTTCGACATCATTTATGTGACTCAAAAGGCAGTCTAGGGGCAAGCATTGGTCGATCACTTGGCAGAGAACCCCGTAGACGGAGAATACGAACCATTGAAGATGTATTTTCCCGATGAGGAAGTGTCATTTGTAGGAGAATATATTACTGAAACATATGATGGTTGGAGAATGTTTTTCGATGGGGCAGCAAACTTCAAGGGAGTGGGCATCAGAGCTATTTTAGTATCATAAACCGATCAACATTATCCGGTATTCGCAAAACTCAAGTTCCCGTGCACCAATAATATGGCGGAATATGAGGCCTGCATCTTGGGACTCAGGTTGGCCATCGACATAAACGTTCAGGAGTTGCTGGTAATCGGAGATTCTGATCTATTTGTACACCAGGTACTAGGAGAATGGGCTACCAAGAACACTACAATATTGCCATACTTGCATTGTGTACAACAGTTGATCAAGAGGTTCACAAAGATAGAATTCAAACATGTTCCAAGGATTCAGAATGAGTTCGTAGATGCATTAGCCACCTTGTCTTCCATGATACAACATCCAGACAAGAATTTTATCGATCCTATCCTAATAAAAATTTGTAAGCAGCTAGCTTATTGTGCTCATGTTGAAGAAGAATCTGACGGAAATCCATGGTTCCACGATATCAAACAATACTTGGAGAAAGTAGAATACCCAGAGAATGCTACACACACTTAGAAGCGCACGCTTCGAAGATTGGCCAACCATTTCTTTCAGAGTGGAGGAATTTTGTATAAAAGGACTCCTGATTTGGGATTGTTGCGATGTGTCGATGCCAAAGAGGCATCTAGATTACTCGAAGAGATACATGCCGAAACTTGCGGACTTCACATGAACGGTTTCGTTTTGGCCAAAAAGATATTAAGAGCAGGGTATTTCTGGATGATCATGGAGACAGACCGCATCAAATATGTTCAAAAGTGTCACCAATGATAGATACATGTTGATATGATACGAGTGCTACCCAACAAACTCAATGCAACGAGTTCACCCTAGCCTTTCTCTGCTTGGGGCATGGATGTCATCGGACCAATTGAACCCGCTGCTTCAAACGAACACAGGTTCATTTTGGTGTCNGTTATTTTGGTCTTATAGGCCAGTATATCATATGTATAAGTTTGCATTCCCTCATGCTTTACTCCGGTTCATTTACCTATAATAGAATGATACGAAAGATACGTTACGTTGGTACTCGATTGAGTAAGGTACCGGGTGCCCGTCGCGACCCATCAGTTTTGGTCGTGACATGGATGGATGAGGAGGACATCGAAAAGACAACCTTTATCACACCTTAGGGGATATACTGTTATAAAATGATGACATTTGGTTTGAAGAATGATGGGGCCACCTACAAGAGGGCCATGATGACTCTTTTTCATGACATGATACACAAGGAAATAGAGGCGTACGTGGATGATGTTATCATCAAATCCAAAAGGAGTTCAAACCACAAAGCAGACCTGAAGAAGTTTTTCGACCGACTTCGAAAATACAATTTGAAGTTGAACCCCACAAAATGTGCCTTCGGAGTCCCTGCTGGGAAGATGTCAGGTTTCATCGTCAGCCACCATGGTATTGAGCTAGACCCATCAAAAAGTAAAGCTATTCAGAACTTGCCACCACCAAAGAACAAGAAGGACGTGATGAGTTTTCTAGGACACCTCGATTATGTCAGCCATTTTATAACGCAATCAACAGTGATATGTGAGCCGATCTTCAAGATGCTGAGGAAAGATGCTGCGATAAATTGGACAGAAGAATGCCAGAAAGCCTTCGACAAAATCAAGGAATATTTATCTAAACCGCCCGTGTTGGTCCCTCCATAACCAAGAAGACCTCTGTTGCTGTATTTGTACGTGATTGGACAGAGCCTTTGGCTGTGTTCTGGGGCAACATGATGAAGCCGGGAGGAGAGAGCAGGCGATATACTATCCGAGTAAGAAGTTCACACCTTATGAGGCCAGGTATTCTTTGCTGGAGCACACCTACTGTGCTTTGACATGGATAGCCTAGAAGTTGAGACATTATATCTGTGCGTACACTACCTACCTCATATCAAGGATGGACCCACTGAAGTACATCTTTCAGAAACCCATGCCTACATGCAAGTTAGCAAAGTGGAAGATATTTCTAAGTGAGTTCGACATCATTTATGTGACTCAAAAGGCAGTCTAGGGGCAAGCATTGGTCGATCACTTGGCAGAGAACCCCGTAGACGGAGAATACGAACCATTGAAGATGTATTTTCCCGATGAGGAAGTGTCATTTGTAGGAGAATATATTACTAAAACATATGATGGTTGGAGAATGTTTTTCGATGGGGCAGCAAACTTCAAGGGAGTGGGCATCAGAGCTATTTTAGTATCATAAACCGATCAACATTATCCGGTATTCGCAAAACTCAAGTTCCCGTGCACCAATAATATGGCGGAATATGAGGCCTGCATCTTGGGACTCAGGTTGGCCATCGACATAAACGTTCAGGAGTTGCTGGTAATCGGAGATTCTGATCTATTTGTACACCAGGTACTAGGAGAATGGGCTACCAAGAACACTACAATATTGCCATACTTGCATTGTGTACAACAGTTGATCAAGAGGTTCACAAAGATAGAATTCAAACATGTTCCAAGGATTCAGAATGAGTTCGTAGATGCATTAGCCACCTTGTCTTCCATGATACAACATCCAGACAAGAATTTTATCGATCCTATCCTAATAAAAATTTGTAAGCAGCTAGCTTATTGTGCTCATGTTGAAGAAGAATCTGACGGAAATCCATGGTTCCACGATATCAAACAATACTTGGAGAAAGTAGAATACCCAGAGAATGCTACACACACTTAGAAGCGCACGCTTCGAAGATTGGCCAACCATTTCTTTCAGAGTGGAGGAATTTTGTATAAAAGGACTCCTGATTTGGGATTGTTGCGATGTGTCGATGCCAAAGAGGCATCTAGATTACTCGAAGAGATACATGCCGAAACTTGCGGACTTCACATGAACGGTTTCGTTTTGGCCAAAAAGATATTAAGAGCAGGGTATTTCTGGATGATCATGGAGACAGACCGCATCAAATATGTTCAAAAGTGTCACCAATGATAGATACATGTTGATATGATACGAGTGCTACCCAACAAACTCAATGCAACGAGTTCACCCTAGCCTTTCTCTGCTTGGGGCATGGATGTCATCGGACCAATTGAACCCGCTGCTTCAAATGAACACAGGTTCATTTTGGTGTCCATAGGCTACTTCACAAAATGTGTTGAAGCCGCTTCCTATAAGGCAGTGACTAAGAAGGTCGTAGCGGATTTTGTCCAGAAGCCGCAAACAAAAACATCAGGAAGATATTGAGGAAAATGGCGGACAACTACAAGCAATGGCACGAGAAGCTACCATTTCCTTTGCTCGGGTACCGCACTACAATTCGTACATCAACTGGGGAAACACCCTATCTATTGGTCTACGGTACCGAAGCTGTTATTCCCATCGAAGTCGAGATACCCTCATTAAGAATCATATAGGGACGAGTTGAGCGACGCGGAATGGATACGGAGCCGGTATGAACAACTGGCTCTCATTGATGGTAAGAGAATGAACGCAATGTGTCATGATCAACTCTATCAGAATAGAATGGCGAGGGCTTTCAACAAAAAGGTTACATCAAGGCAATTCACACTGGGGAAATTGGTGCTAAAACGGATCTTCCTGCATCAGGATGACCAAAGGGGAAATTCTCACCCAACTGGCAAGGCCCTTACATGGTTTACCGAGTACTGACAGGAGGAGCACTTATACTTGCAGAGATGGATAGAGATATATGGCCAAAACCTATCAACTCAGATGCAGTCAAGAGATATTATGTTTAAGATTATGTTTGCACTTTCTATTTGATGTAACCTGAACTACGCTTCACCCGATTCCCGTTTAAGAGGGGATATGTAGGCAGCCCTGTGGGTTCGGTCACATCATAATTAAATCTTCCTTCCCTTTTATGGTCAGAAACTGGGGAAAGATTTCGAGTTTGTCAAATCTCATTATGTCAAATATCGCCAAGAAGAGTATTACCAGAAGTAGGCATATAGACTGGGACAGAATTTTGAGGATGGTCCTCAAAATTTCGAGTTGAGGAGGTTGCAATGTCTCAAAGCGCGTCACAATATCCGATTCGGAATTTATTTGTTTTATGCATTATCACATATTTCGAACAACTGCATTTTTAAATAAATGATCTGTCACAAATGCATGTTTTCGAAAACTTCATTTTTTATAATTGCCAGATGATACCTAGGGTGACTCGAACAAGGCAGTAAGACAAGGAGCAAAGGCGAGATGAAAAATCAAAGGCACGAAGCAACCTTTCCCCGACAACTCACGATTTTTCTTTGGATGCAGGCACAATGGATGTAACAAGCACGTTCGCAAATATATACATACAATAAGATCACTATCTTTACACCAACAGAAGTCGCCAAGCACAAATGCATCAAGCTAAGAATCATTTTTCCTCTCACATTTAATCATTGCTCTTCCCATATAGGGCTAAACACAGCCCTCATCACTGCACAAGGCTAAGCATTGCCTTTCCTTGCATGAGACTAGGCATTGTCTCCAAGCGCGTCACAATCTCCGATTCAACATTTATTTGTATTATGCATTATCACATATTTCGAACAACTGCATTTTAAATAAATGATCTGTCACAAATGCATGTTTTCGAAAACTTCATTTTCTATAATTGTCAGATGATACCCAGGGTGACTCGAACAAGGCAGCAAGACAAGGAGCAAAGGCGAGATGAAGAATCAAAGGCACGAAGCAACCTTTCCCCGACAACTCACGATGTTTCTTTGGATGAAGGCCCAATGGATATAACAAGCACGCCCGCAAATATATACATACAATAAGATCACTATCTTCACACCAACAGAAGTCGCCAAACACAAATGCATCAAGCTAAGAATCATTTTTCCTCTCACATTTAATCATTGCTCTTCCTGCATAGGGCTAAAAACAGCCCTCATCATAGCACAAGGTTAAGCATTGCCTTTCCTTGCATGAGACTAGGCATTGTCTCCAAGCACGTCACAATCTCCGATTCAGAATTTATTTGTATTATGCATTATCACATATTTCGAACAACTGCATTTCAAATAAATGATCTGTCACAAATGCATGTTTTCGAAAACTTCATTTTCTATAATTGTCAGATGATACCCAGGGTGACTCGAACAAGGCAGCAAGACAAGGAGCAAAGGCGAGACGAAGAATCAAAGGCACGAAGCAACCTTTCCCCGACAACTCACGATGTTTCTTTGGATGCAGGCCCAATGGATGTAACAAGCACGTCCGCAAATACATACATACAATAAGATCACTATCTTCACACCAACAGAAGTCGCCAAACACAAATGCATCAAGCTAAGAATCATTTTCCTCTCACATTTAATAATTGCTCTTCCTGCATAGGGCTAAGCATAGCCCTCATCATTGCACAAGGCTAAGCATTGCCTTTCCTTGCATGAGACTAGGCATTGTCTCCAAGCGCGTCACAATCTCCGATTCGGAATTTATTTATTTTATGCATTATCACATATTTCGAACAACTGCATTTTTAAATAAATGATCTGTCACAAATGCATGTTTTCGAAAACTTCATTTTCTATAATTGCCAGATGATACCTAGGGTGACTCGAACAAGGCAGNCAAGCACGTCCGCAAATACATACATACAATAAGATCACTATCTTCACACCAACAGAAGTCGCCAAACACAAATGCATCAAGCTAAGAATCATTTTCCTCTCACATTTAATAATTGCTCTTCCTGCATAGGGCTAAGCACAGCCCTCATCATTTCACAAGGCTAAGCATTGCCTTTCCTTGCATGAGACTAGGCATTGTCTCCAAGCGCGTCACAATCTCCGATTCGGAATTTATTTATTTTATGCATTATCACATATTTCGAACAACTGCATTTTTAAATAAATGATCTGTCACAAATGCATGTTTTCGAAAACTTCATTTTCTATAATTGCCAGATGATACCCAGGTTGACTCAAACAAGGGAGCAAGACAAGGAGCAAAGGCGAGATGAAGAATCAAAGGCACGAAGCAACCTTTCACCGATAACTCACGATTTTTCTTTGGATGCAGGCACAATGGATGTAACAAGCACGGCCGCAAATATATACATACAATAAGATCACTATCTTCACACCAACAGAAGTCACCAAGCACAAATGCATCAAGCTAAGCATCATTTTTCCTCTCACATTTAATCATTGCTCTTCCCGCATAGGGCTAAACACAACCCTCATCATTGCACAAGGTAAGCATTGCCTTTCCTTGCATAAGACTAGGCATTGTTTTCAATCCTTGCATAGGGCTAAACACTGCCCTCACTATTGCATAGGGCTAAGCATTGCTTTTCCTTGCATGAGACTAAGCACTGTCTCCATTACATTGCATGAGGCTAAGCATTGCCTCCATTATCAAGGCTAAGCATTGCCTTTCCTTGCATGAGACTAAGCACTGTCTCCATTACATTGCATGAGGCTAAGCATTGCCTCCATTATCAAGGCTAAGCATTGCCTTTCCTTGCATGAGACTAAGCATTATATCCATTCTTTGCATAAGGCTAAATACTGCCTCCATTATTGCATAAGGCTAAGCACTGCCTTCCTGTCACGACCCAAATCGGGGGGCCATGACGAGTGCCCGAGTCCTACCTGTCGAACACCCCTAAGCATGCGTCTAATATATAAACATGAATTAAGGGTAGGTCATGAATAACACCTGTGAATAAACTGCTGAATTATGTGAATAACATATATGAGCAAAACATGCCCAAAAGACATATACATATACATGCGGAATACGGTAGGGCGAGCCGATAAGGCTGCTAAAGACAACTATATATCCAAAATCGGAAACCGACAAGGCCACATACTATCCAACTATACATGACTGTCTACAAACCTCTAATAGAGTGAACAACTGTATAAAGGATGGGACTGGGCCCCATCGTACCCATATCTACCTATCAAAACAGCGTACCAAAACTAGTAACAGCTCCAGATCAAGTGGAGCACACCAACTCTCGCTGATCAAATATCCTAAAAAAAGGGACCGTCAGCCTGTCTATCTACACCTGTGGGCATGAAACGTAGCGTCCTCAGGTAAAAGGGACGTCAGTACGAATAATGTACCGAGTATGTAAGGCATGAAAATCAGTATATAAAGACATAGATGAAACATGGAGTAAAGAATTCCACTTGTGAGTCTAAATAACTTTGTGAATCCCGAAACATTTATAATGTCATGCACGTGTGTATAAATGTCGTATCATGCATAGGTATAGGTGTCCATAACATCATCAAGCCTCTGAGGGCATCCCATCATATCATCTCGGTCACTGTGGGCAAAATAATCAACATATACTAGCTGATCAAGTGGTGGTGCGTATATAACGTTGTAACCTTTTCACATATCCCATATACATATAATATACGTGTATATAATGCCATCTAGTCATGGTTTAATGTACATGTATAAATAAATGAAATGCATAAGAAATACGTTAATAAGATTTCTTGAAATGGCATAAGATCAATATGCCTTTCGGATAACTTTATCAACTACGTATTTTTCTGAGACCCATGAACAGAAGATATAATAATAATTCACATGGGGAATCAAGAACATAGGCATCCCAAGTACTTCTATGAATAGAGTTATTTATGAAAGTCGTGTGTTTACTCGTTTCGTTTGTATCGTATGAATCATGACAAAAAGAAAGAAGGGATAGCCTTAGCATACCTGAACCGATTCTCTTGACAATCTCTCTAACACACGTCAATTGCGACGAAACATGTCATGGCGAGATCGAAATAGGGAAAATCCGTATGATATTCTTGAGAAAGATTATACTGTACTCCCTTAAAATTTTATCTCACGCTACTGTAGCACTAAAAGGGTTCATATGAATTTTTGAAGCTACACTCGTTACTATTGTTGAAGATCTCATCCTTTACTTTGTTGAAGCATTCATCAATCTCCCCTTAATGAATTAGGGAGGTTTCTTATTATAGGAGTGGGCTCCACTTCATGTGATAACTTAGCCAACAATATCCCTAAATATGCCACCTAAATACCTAATTTACTTAGTCACTGTAAGATTTGATTATCAATACAACTTGCTGCCACGTTGGGAGATCTAATGTCACCACCAAACTTATTCACAAAATTCCTATTAATGTTAATCTCCCACTTAAAAATCTATAATTAATTAATTACCTACATAATTAAGAATTATCTCAAATTACTGAAAATACTACTCTCTTTTAACATACTTTATACACCTTACTATCATGGTCATGTGGTACCTTGTATGGCACTAGTCCATAAATATCGGGTATTATAGCTCAGACCGTATTTTATCCCAAATTGACAATCTTCAACTAAACTCATTTTTTTATTTGTTTACCCTCTAACCTTCACGGCACTTACTTATCGCCTGTTATAAATAGCATAAATACTTATAACCTCAAAAATAATCTCATTCCTGAGTCTACTTCGATTNGTATGTAAGGCATGAAAATCAGTATATAAAGACATAGATGAAACATGGAGTAAAGAATTCCACCTGTGAGTCTAAATAACTTTGTGAATCCCGAAACATTTATAATGTCATGCACGTGTGTATAAATGTCGTATCATGCATAGGTATAGGTGTCCATAACATCATCAAGACTCTGAGGGCATCCCATCATATCATCTCGGTCACTGTGGGCAAAATAATCAACATATACTAGCTGATCAAGTGGTGTTGCGTATATAACGTTGTAACCTTTTCACATATCCCATATACATATAATATACGTGTATATAATGCCACCTAGTCATGGTTTAATGTACATGTATAAATAAATGAAATGCATAAGAAATACGTTAATAAGATTTCTTGAAATGGCATAAGATCAATATGCCTTTCGGATAACTTTATCAACTACGTATTTTTCTGAGACCCATGAACAGAAGATATAATAATAATTCACATGGGGAATCAAGAACATAGGCATCCCAAGTACTTCTATGAATAGAGTTATTTATGAAAGTCGTGTGTTTACTCGTTTCGTTTGTATCGTATGAATCATGACAAAAAGAAAGAAGGGATAGCCTTAGCATACCTGAACCGATTCTCTTGACAATCTCTCTAACACACGTCAATTGCGACGAAACATGTCATGGCGAGATCGAAATAGGGAAAATCCGTATGATATTCTTGAGAAAGATTATACTGTACTCCCTTAAAATTTTATCTCACGCTACTGTAGCACTAAAAGGGTTCATATGAATTTTTGAAGCTACACTCGTTACTATTGTTGAAGATCTCATCCTTTACTTTGTTGAAGCATTCATCAATCTCCCCTTAATGAATTAGGGAGGTTTCTTATTATAGGAGTGGGCTCCACTTCATGTGATAACTTAGCCAACAATATCCCTAAATATGCCACCTAAATACCTAATTTACTTAGTCACTGTAAGATTTGATTATCAATACAACTTGCTGCCACGTTGGGAGATCTAATGTCACCACCAAACTTATTCACAAAATTCCTATTAATGTTAATCTCCCACTTAAAAATCTATAATTAATTAATTACCTACATAATTAAGAATTATCTCAAATTACTGAAAATACTACTCTCTTTTAACATACTTTATACACCTTACTATCATGGTCATGTGGTACCTTGTATGGCACTAGTCCATAAATATCGGGTATTATAGCTCAGACCGTATTTTATCCCAAATTGACAATCTTCAACTAAACTCATTTTTTTATTTGTTTACCCTCTAACCTTCACGGCACTTACTTATCGCATGTTATAAATAGCATAAATACTTATAACCTCAAAAATAATCTCATTCCTGAGTCTACTTCGATTAACTTACAAAGAAACTTTAACGTACAAAAACGTGAAATGTAACATCCTTCCCCTCTTAGAAACATTCATCCTCGAATGTTTAACTCCCCAAGATCTATATATATTTTGGCAGAGTCGTCTTTGTAATAGTACTACTATCAACCCTTCCTGTAGAAAACTCAATAATTTAATTCCATATATTGCCACAATCATCAATCACGACAATGGCCTCACACGACCAATGAAAATAATTAACACAAGAATCCATACTCATACCTTAAGGCTGTGATGTCTCAGTCGGATCCTCCTCTGGAAGAGAAAACAAGTGAGGATACCTAGACTTCATGTCCTCTTCAGCTTCCCAAGTCATTTCTTCCACATTTTTGTTTCTCCAAAGTACTTTCACCGAGGCTACGTCTTTAGTCCTCAATCTCTGAACCTCTCTTCCTAGTATAGCAATGGGAGTTTCCTCATATGATAGCTGCTCTATCCTGAACATCGTCAACTAACACGATTATGGAAGGATCTCCAACACATTTACGAAGCACAGACACATGAAAGACTGGATGTACAAAATCCAAGTCAGAAGGCAAGTCTAACTCATATGCTACCTGGCCTACCTTGCGTATGATCTTATATGGTCCAATGTATCGAGGGATAAGTTTTCCTTTCTTACCAAACCTCATAATGCCTTTCATCGGTGATACCTTTAGGAATACCCTGTCGTCAACCTGAAACTCCAAGTCTCGTTGTCGATTATCCGCATAAGACTTCTGACGGCTTTGAGCTGCTAATAGCCTTTCCTGTATAAGCTTAATCTTCTCGATTGCATATTGTACCAACTCTAGTCCTACTAACTTAGTTTCCCCAACATCGTACCATCCTATAAGCGACCTACACTTTTGTCCATAAAGAGTTTCGTATGGCGCCATCTGAATACTAGAATGACAGTTATTATTATACGCGAACTCAATAACCGACAGATGATCAACCTAGCTACCCTTGAAGTCCATCACACAAGCCCGTAATATATCCTCAAGTGTCTTAATAGTACGCTCAGCCTGTCCATCTGTCTGGGGATGAAATGTTGTACTAAGACTTACCTGAGTCCCCAATCTTTTTTGAAAGGACCTCCAGAAATTAGCTATAAACTGAGCACCTCTATAGATAATAGATATAAAGACACCATAAAGTTGTACTATCTCCTTAATATAAAGCCTTGCATAATCTTCTACGGAATATGTAGTCCTAACGGGCAGAAAATGAGCTGATTTTGTAAGTCTATCGACAATCACCCATATAGAATCGAACTTATGCTGGCTACGAGGTAAGCCAACGATGAAATCCATATTAATTACTTCCCATTTCCAAGTCAGAATCTTTATAGCCTGCAATAATCCACCGGGTTTTTGATGCTCAATCTTAACCTGCTGACAGTTAGGGAACTGAGCAACAAACTCTGCTATATCCTTTTTCATTCCGTCCCACCAATATATCTCCCTGATATCATGATACATCTTTGTTGCTCCTGGATGGATAGAATAATGAGAATAGTGAGTTTCTCCCATAACCTGCTGACGCAGCCCTGCAATATTAGGGACACATAATCATCCTCGATACTCGAGGACCCCATCTTCTATAATCTCAAATGGTGTCTTCTCCTTCTGAGGGGTTGTATCCCTATAATGAGCTAACACAGGATCCTCGTACTAGCGTTCCTTCACTTCAGTTACTAAAGAGGATGTTGCCGTGTCCTGAATAGTTACGTCGGTATCACCTGAGTCCAGTAATCAAACTCCAAGACTAGCTAGCTGATAAATGTCATGGTCTATCCCCTCTTCTCTGGCTGTAAATATGATAGGCTACCCATAGATCTACGGCTGAGGGCATCGGCTACTACATTCGCCTTTCCTGGATGGTATAAAATATCAACGTCATAGTCCTTCAATAGCTCCAATCATCTCCTTTGACGTAAATTCAATTCCTTTTGCTTGAATATATAGTGAAGGCTCTTATGATCCGTATAGATATCAACATGAACTCCATACAAGTAGTGCNTGACGCAGCCCTGCAATATTAGGGACACATAATCATCCTCGATACTCGAGGACCCCATCTTCTATAATCTCAAATGGTGTCTTCTCCTTCTGAGGGGTTGTATCCCTATAATGAGCTAACACAGGATCCTCGTACTAGCGTTCCTTCACTTTAGTTACTAAAGAGGATGTTGCCGTGTCCTGAATAGTTACGTCGGTATCACCTGAGTCCAGTAATCAAACTCCAAGACTAGCTAGCTGATAAATGTCATGGTCTATCCCCTCTTCTCTGGCTGTAAATATGATAGGCTACCCATAGATCTACGGCTGAGGGCATCGGCTNTACGTCGGTATCACCTGAGTCCAGTAATCGAACTCCAAGACTAGCTAGCTGATAAATGTCATGGGCTATCCCCTCTTCTCTGGTTGTAAATATGATAGGCTACCCATAGATCTATGGCTGAGGGCATCGGCTACTACATTCGCCTTTCCTGGATGGTATAAAATATCAACGTCATAGTCCTTCAATAGCTCCAATCATCTCCTTTGATGTAAATTCAATTCCTTTTGCTTGAATATATAGTGAAGGCTCTTATGATCCGTATAGATATCAACATGAACTCCATACAAGTAGTGCCTCTATTTCTTTAGTGCATGAATAACCACGGCTAACTCTAAATCGTGGGTCGGGTAATTCTTCTCGTGCTTTCTTAGTTGTCTAGAAGCATAAGCTACAACCTTACCATGCTGCATCAGCACACAACCCAATCCAATGCCCGAGGCATCATAATAGATAGTATAACCATCGGTTCCCTCTGGGAGTGTTAGAATCGGTACTAAACTTAATCTGTCCTTCAATGCTTGAAAACTTCTCTCGCAAGCATCAGTCCATTGGAACTTAGCTCCCTTCTGAGTCAACTTTGTCAATGGTGCTGAAAGAGAAGAAAATCCCTCTACAAATCTCCTGTAATAACCAGCCAAACCAAGGAAGCTACGAACCTCTGTCGGTGTTGTGGGTCTAGGCCAAGTCTTCACTGCCTTAATCTTTTGTGTATCAAACCGGATACCTTCACCTGAAATAATATGCCCAAGGAAAGCTACAGAATTCAACCAGAATTCACATTTAGAGAGTTTGGCGTACAACTTCCCTTTTGTAAAACTTTGAGCAAAGTACGCAAATCATCTGCATGCTCAGTCTCTGAACGAGAATACACCAATATATCATCAATAAATACAATTACGAACGGATCTAGAAAGGGTCTAAACACTCGGTTCATCAAGTCCATGAATATTGCTGGGGCATTAGTCAAACCGAATGACATAACACGAAACTCAAAGTGCCCGTATCTGGTCCTGAATGTTGTCTTTGGAATATCTTTCCCCTTAACCCTTACCTGATGGTACCCGGACCTCAGGTCTATCTTCGAGAAATACTTGGCACCTTACAACTGATCAAATAAATCATCAATCCTCGGGAGTGGGTACTTATTCTTGATCGTCACCTTATTCAACTGTCTATAATCAATACACATCTGCAAGGAACCATCTTTCTTCCTCACAAATAACACCGGTGCTCCCCACAGTGATGTACTAGGTCTGATAAAGCCTTTTTCAAGCAAGTCCTTTAGTTGTTCCTTCAACTCTCTCAGCTATGCAGGTGCCATTCTATAGGGAGGAATACATATTGGCTGAGTATCTGGTAATAGGTCAATATCAAACTCAATTTCTCTCTGGCGGAAGACCCGGAAGCTCATTGGGAAAAACATCGGGAAACTCATTAACCACAGGGATAGATTGAATGGTTGGTGACTCTACTTTCACATCCTGAACCCGAACTAAGTGATAAATATAGCCCTTTCTAATCATCTTCCTTGCCTTGAGATAGGAAATAAATCAACCTCTTGGTGATGCCGTATTACATTTCCATTCCAAAACAGGCTCCCCTGGAAATTGAAATCGGACCATCTTTGATCTACAATCAACGTTGGCATAACAAGAAGCCAACCAATCCATACCCATTATAACATCAAATTCTACCATATCTAACTCGATTAGGTCTGCTACTATAGATCGACTATGAACTACTACTATACAGTCTCTATATACCCGCTTAGCTATCACTGGATTCCTAACATGTGTGGACACCTCAAAAGGTTTAACCAACTCAAGTTTTATTCCAAACTTACTAGCAACCAATGGAGTAACATATGATAAGGTGGAACTAGGATCAATCAATGCATATACATCATACGAGGAGACTGATCATATACCTATAACAACATCAGGTGACAACTCCTGATCATGTCGACCTGCTAATGCATAAATGTGGTTCTGAGGACCGCTCGAGCTAGATGCTCCACCTCTGCCTCTACCACGACCTATTGGTGCTTGTGAACCTTGCATAGGGGGTGTACAGATGATGATGAACCAACTACATATCCCGTTGGCTGAACTATGCTTGTACTACGGCTTGTTGGGCAATCTCTCATAATGTGGCCTGGATAACCACAAGTATAACAAACACCCAACCCCATACGGCACTGCCCGACATGCTGCTTACCACACTGAGCACATCGTGGCAAGGGCGGCCTCATCTGACTTGACTCACCCCTATACTGAGAACTTGATGCCCTTGAATTCTAACTAGGCCCTGAAAATGTGGAATGATCAAATCTCCTATCGGCAAACTGAGGGGGTGTGCTAGCCGATGCCTGGGCTGGATACCTCGAGTATTGTTGTCTCTGACCACCTCGAAACTCACCAGAAGGACCCAAAGATCTCGTTCTTTTACTCTGGCCCCTATCATACTCACGATCGGCCCTTTGCTTCTGTTTACGCTCCTCTACACCCTGAGCATAGGCCTAAATACAAGAAATATCCATGCCTGGCTGAAGTGAGACCGACATCCAATCATTTAGCAAGTGCGGCTCCAATCCCATCATGAACTGGTGAACCCGATCCTCCATCTTAGATATAATAGTGGGAGCATACCTGGCTAATGAATCAAACTGAAGACTGTACTCCCGAACACTCATGTTACCGTACCGAAGGGTCAAGAACCTATCAACTCTTGCCCGTCTAAGCTCCGGTGGCAGATAATGATGAAGAAAAGCCTCTGTAAACTCATGCCATGTCGCTGGAGGGGCATCCTCAGCTCTGGACAACTCCCAAGACTTGTACGAATTAACTGCAACATCCTGAAGTCTATATGAAGCTAGCTCAACTGACTCAGTTGCAGTGGCCTTCATTACCCTCAAAGTCCTCTGCATCCTA
>AWOL01S0156679.1:0-11803 GCA_000715115.1 Nicotiana otophora
AATGGTATTTTGTTGAATCCAATAGTTTCGCATGGTGATTTTGGACTTAGGCGTGTGTCCATATTTGGACTTGGAGGTCCGTAGGTTAATTTGATGCATTTTGGCAAAATTGTAAAGTTGAAAGTTGGAAGGTTGAGAGGTTTGACCGGGAGTTGCCTTTGTTGATATCGGGTTCGGATTTCAATTTCGGGAGTTGGTATAGCTCCATTGTGTCATTTAGGACTTGCATGCAAAATTCAATGTCATTCCGGGTTGATTTGATATGATTCGACGCGAGTTGTAGAAGTTGAAAGTTCATAAGTTTATTATGTTCAATTTGAGGTGTAATTCGTAGTTTTAATATTGTTTGATGTGATTTGAGGCCTCGAGCAGGTCCGCGTTATGTTCTGGAACTTGTTGGTATATTTTGACGGGGTCCTGGGGGCCTCGGGTGTATTTCGGATGGGCTATGGGTCATTTCTTCATGCTTTAGAGTTGCTAGTTTATGGTGTGCCCGTTATTCTTCGCGATCGTGAAGGTTAAGACGTGATCGCGAAGTGATTCTGGGAGATCGGTGATTTGTTCATCGCAGACGCGATGTTGGTCATGTGTTCTTAAAGCTCCAGTTGTTTGTTGTCCGCGTTTGCTTCCTTGTTTACGCGTTCGAGTAAAGGAACTAGGGGCTGGTGGAATATTTCTTGTCGCGTTCGTTGTAGGATGGATGATGCGTTCGCATAGCTTTGCGTCACTGTTCATCGCGTTTGCGAGGTATATGCCGCGATAGCAAAGCTTATTTTCTCTGGGCAGCAGTTTTGTGCTTCGCGATCGCGATGCTTGTTCCGCGATCGCCTAAGAGGCATACCTCGGAAGAAATATTAGTACTTTATTTCAAGGGCTTTTGATATTTTATCACATTTTGAGTTAGAGAGCTCAGATTTAGGCAATTTTGAACGGGATTTTCACGTGTTGGTTTGGGGTAAGTGTTCTTTATCCGGATTTGATTATATTTCGTGATTCCATCTTTGTTTTTAACATTAAACTAGTGATTTGAATTGGAGAAAATGAGATTTTTTGTAAAAACATTCAAAAATGTAAAATGAGGATTTGAAGGCCGATTGGATATCGGAATTTGATAATTTTTGTATGGTTGGACTTGTATCAGAATAGGTGTTCGGATTTTATAAATTTTATCGTGTCCTGAGGTGCGGGCCTGGGGTTGACTTTTTGGTTTTACTTTTTAGTTTTCTTTACAGATCGAAGCTTTATTACTCGGAATTGTTTTCTTTGGTTTTTAATTTTTTATTTATGATAAGAAGTTATTTTGGCAAGATTTGAGCCGTCCGGAAGTTGTTTCACCCGAGAAGGTCATTTTAGAGTATCGGTTTAGCTTCTTTGAGGTAAGTATCTTGTCTAACTTTGTGTGGGAGAAACTACCCCTTAGGATTCAGGTTGATTGTGTTATTTGTGTTATGTGAAATTCGTGTACGCAAGGTGACGAGTGGGTACACGAGCTATACCAGTTTAGGTTATCTAGACTCATTTCATGCCTTTAATTGAATTTTCATGACATGTTATATCTCTCATTGTTAATCTACTCTTACATGCTCTATTTGACATTGTTAGCACTTGTTCTACCTCTTACTTGTTATGTTACCCTTATATATTGTAGCTCAAGTTATTGCCTTCCTTACTGTCTTATTACCTCTTAATTGTTGAGTCTCTTCCATGGCTCTGTGCTTATTTGCTACTTGCCTTAACGTTTTTACTAGCACACCTTTGTTGTCACGTGTTTCACTTCTCCTGTAATTTTTGTAATATTTGTTCTATTCTTTTAATTATTTCGTGGTTCCTTTATTGCCGTGTACTTATATCCTTTGATTGTAGAAATTCTTGTAAATTGACTTATTGGATTGTTGTTGTTAATTTAAATTATTTATGGATCGGTCTGCACGGCGCAACGGATAAAATAAGGGAGGATTATATGTGTATGGTGGGATCGGATTACACGCTACAACGGGTGAAATAAGGGAGGATTGTGATATTGATAAATGATAATACAGTGGGATCGGGTTGCACGCCGCAACAGTTTGTGTACGTATTTTATATTGATAAATGATGATATGATGAAATAAGGGAGGATTATGATATTGATAAATAATAATATCGTAAGATCGAGTTGCGTGCCACAATAAATTGTGTGTATTGTACTTGTTGTTGTTGTTGTTGTTGTTGTTATTGTTGTTATGTCTTGTATGAGTCATGCATCATACATGAACTGTTGTATTACCTCACCGTGTTAATCTGTGCTTCCGTGGTTATTTGATGAATTGATTTTCAAGATGCATTTACTGCACATAGGCATAATCTCGCACCCTGCTGAGTAGTTGGTAACATAATGGGTTTAAATAAAAGAATTATTAACATGCTTACCTTATGTGACTCTTAAGTTAACACTCGTCGTTTCACTTGGTACTTTAGTATTCTCAATAGTTGTTATATTTTACTTTAATCGATTTCTCAACTTAAACTACTTACCCTATCTGATGATTTTGTTTTTACTCAAAAATTATTATTATATTTTAATTTGACAAATTCTATATTTAATTCAGTAGCTTATCCGATACTTTATTTTATTCGAAAATGTAATTTTCTTCACCCAATGATTTCTAAAATAAACTCATTTTCTCATTTAATTCCCTACTTTATTCAAGGTTGGTATGATGCCTTATCGTATATAAATAAATCTCTTGAACATTTTAATTAGCATTTGAAATGGATACAATGTACATGGTGGCACGTGAGTTTATCCGTGCGAAAGTGATTTGAAAAAATGTGGGCACGAGGTGACATACGTGTATGATTTGAAAATTGTGACTTATGATTTGAGATACGAGTAGTGGTACCTCGGGTTGTGTTGTAAATTGTGCATTAGGAACGATTTGATTGATTAAGTTGTTATCCGTTTCGTTATTACTCATTTATTTCTTGTTGCTATTCGTGCTTCTATTATTTTTACTGTCGGTTGTAAATTTGTGATCCTTCTGTTGTTGATCTTACATTGATATTCTTTCATTTTTTAGGTTTAAGTTATATCCTACACATATTTACATATCTGGTAGGTGTCTTGACCTGACCTCGTCACTACTCTACTGAGGTTAGGCTTGATACTTACTGGGTACCGCTGTGGTGTACTCATGCTATGCTTTTACACATTTTTGTGCAGATCCAGGTACTTTTTTTCGATTTG
This sequence comes from Nicotiana otophora, assembly GCA_000715115.1. Classification (NCBI taxonomy): domain Eukaryota; kingdom Viridiplantae; phylum Streptophyta; class Magnoliopsida; order Solanales; family Solanaceae; genus Nicotiana; species Nicotiana otophora. The sequence continues at coordinate 3,227 of AWOL01S0156679.1, forward strand.
GGTTGAGACTTATGCATGTGCGGCTGGAGACTTTAAGGTATACCTGCTTGACGTTCGTAGGCTCCAAAGTCACCTTCTGTTGTATTTCATTTCCATTATTTCCCATTACTCCGGGACATCGATGTATTGTTATCTCTAGTGACTCTTAGCAAAGCTTATGACTTGTACTACCAGTTTTGGGATATTGTATCATGTTGAGAAATTTGTCTTATTATAGAAACTTCTGTTTCATGTTTAATAGTTATTTGGTTAAGAAAATCTATTATTTAATCAGCAAGTGTTAGGCTTACCTAGTCTTAGAGACTAGGTGCCATCACAACATCATACGAAGGTAAATTGGGGTCGTGATAAGTTGGTATTAGAGCTCTAGGTTCATAGGTGCTACGAGTCATAAGCGAGTTTAGTAGAGTCTTGCAGATCGGTTTGGATACGTATGTACTTATCTTTGAGAGGCTATGGAACTATTAGGAAACTCCACTTCCTTCATTCTTTATCGTACGGTATTGATTCGGCTTGAAGCGTATATATAATATTCCTTAACATCCACTAATGTATGATAATGCGCACTCGATATCATCTATGTAACGACGGTACGTGATGTTGCAGATGGACTACGAGAGAGACATGGATGCTGAAACATTGTCTCAACGTGTCGCCCAGATTGAGGACGCGGATGTATTGAGAGATAATTCAGTTATATACATCGGGGTGCAACGGGTTCTGATATCTGGTTGATAAGTACGATCTTGGGACGATTTAATTTATTTTCTAATCGTCGCGATCATGGTAAGGTCATGAGGTGGATATGGATTTGAAGATAATTGGTGGTATTAGAGACTATGTGGTTCATATGGGATTTCTGCTCAGTGAAAGGTACGTATTCTCATTCAAGGCCCTGGAAGAAGCGAGTTTGACTATCACAGGGATGGCCATGCACTTAATAGATGATTTGAGGTATCTCATGATTGGTGTTGTATGAGCTATGAAGGTTAGTAATGTTGATTATCGGATGTTATGTCCTATGGCTTCGCGCCAAGTGGGAGTGTCTACTATCAATGTTTAGATAGCAGGGGAACATGTCATATCAGTTTTGGGTCTGAGGTATATATGCAGTGTTGAAGGGTTACCCAGAATTGTACATGACTAAGATCTGATATTTTCATGAGATGGTGCTAGAACTTGCGATATATCTGTATCATTGCTAAATCGACATTCTGGTATCAGATAGGTTAGAGAAACATCTTTAGATTCACAAAGTCTCTTCAGAGTGGGTATCTTAGTTGCAGCGTTGTTGGGTGCTCCAGAGGAAATAGAGTGGTTTATGAGCTTTTGGGCTACGTGGTTTGTGCTAGGATTTTTCGCATTGAGCTTTGATTTTGGGACCGTTTTGTACCGATAATGGAAAGTGTTGACCTGAATACAAGTCAAGGAGGATCAGAAGAAATGTGTCAGCTCTGTGGTGTTGGGTCAGCATAGCAACAAACGTAACTGGTGTTTTGGTGTGCTAATGCTTCACCAGCGTTCTATGGCAATACTCTTAGGTTAATGGCTTGCGTGGCTTGGTTGAGTTGGGGAAGTTCAGTTCTGATGGCTTGGTGATGTGCGGATTGGCCTCGAAGAGTTCTTGATAATGTTGACCACAGTTTGAGCTAGATGTTTTCTACCTCCATAAGGAATGTATTGCGTGTTATGATTTTTGCCTGGATGGGGTCACGAGTTCTAGACAGTATGGATGATTTCAGATGTTTAGAAGAATGCTAGCGTTATTCGATACCATCTGAGAAGGGTACGCACTCCAGAAGGCACACTGTGTTTCAACTTGCAGATGCTTGGCTAGTATTACGGTGATCGCCTGGTTGATCGACTGCTGATGTCTAGATTTTTGCTTTGTGGCATGAAAGAATTATAGAAGAACATATGGGTTGACTGTATGTGAGGAATGTGTCAGTCATTTGAGTAGTGTAGTTGGGATCAGATATGGAGATTCTAGTATTCTAGGGATTTGGAGACTCAGAGGGTTCTTGGGGCAGATCACTCCATGGTATGTTAAGAGGTTGGCAACTGATGGTATGTACTATAGATATGTTGTTGTGGGCTTTTCGGGGGATATTTACCTACTTCAGAAGGATCAGAATATATTTAGAGGCTTCTAGTAGGTTAAATAGGGATGCATGTTCTAAATCAGGTCAGATTTATCTACTTAGCGGTTATTATAGAGGGGTATGTTATCGATTAGGGTGGATCATATTAGTGTTCTGACATATCTCATGTGTTACTCTCCTATACTGCGATAGGTTGTGATGTGTTGGTTATCTGCACACCGATGCAGTTATATTTGGGCCTTGTAGCAAACATTCGAGCGAGGTTTCTCTTCGGGTATTGAATGGTTGATTGTTCCTTGGTTATGGTCTTCTTGTTTCTGGTATATAGTGATATATGTATCTCCATAGCTATGGTCACGCACTTCGTGTGTTTGATGTTGATATGCTTATGGCTGTTGATTGTGAGTATTATGGCTCGTCGCATTCCAGGTGGTTCGGTGTCGGATTTGGGTCATGCAACGCATCGACGTTATGCTAGGATATGGTCCTTTGTGATTATTTCGTGTATTATGTTTCCCCTTGTGTGGTGGATTGATAACGTTGCGCTTCGTGGTGGAAACTGTTGAGATGGCAGGACGGTTCCTTTATTTCAATTCTCTCTCCATTATTGGGTATATCTGAATTATTGTACGTTGGTGCACGGATTACATGGTATGTGGATTCTAAGTAGGATTTGTGTGGCAGTCCAGTCAAATAGTTTGTACTTATGAGGTGAGTTTATTGGACCTGAAAGGAGTGTTATCGGACTTGAGTAAGATAAGTTGGAAGGATAATGTCACCAGTCGGCTTAGATTATTAGCTATGGTTCTTGCCGGAAAAGAGAGCTCCACGACTTGTTGATCTGATGAGTGGTTATGAGTTTATGCGTGTTTCTTCATCATTGGCAGTGTACGAAGGTTTAGGATAAGGTTTTATTTGATACGCGGTTTGTTACCGGTACCGGACGTGTCATTGCGCAACTATTTTGGTCGGAAGCTACTACTATAAGAATTTTAGTTATATGGTATATCATGTGATTACGTTGTGGGTTATGGGCATGGCTCGGTTTAGCTTGTTTAGGCTTATACAGGGTATTGACGCGAGATTCAGGTCTTAGGATGAATTTCTAATGTTGAGGATTGGGTTCAGTTCTAAGGTTTATGGACCAAGGATTATGTGAGATCTTCAGTTGAGTTGCGTTGTCATGCCTACATAGATTGGGGTGATGTGGGATCACCCCCAAACGTATGTATAGTGAGCGCATGCATTGATTTGGTAGCTGTGGAATGACTCTTGGCACGTTCGAGGACGAACGTATGTTTAAGTGGGGGTGATGTAACAACCCGACATGTCGTTTTGAGAATTTGTGTCCCGTTCGATGGCTTAAGGTCTCGAGTAGTTTCGTATTGGATATTATGAACTGCATATGTGGTCGAGTTCAGTTTTTGGATGATTCAGGGTTGATTTGGAAAAATAATTCTTGTTTTAGAAGCTTAAATAAAAAGGGTTACCCGGAGTTTGACTTTTGTGTAAACGACTCCGAAATGGTGTTTTGATGAATCCAAAAGTTTCGTATGGTTATTTTATACTGAGGCGTGTGTCCGGATTTGGACTTGGAGGTCCGTAGGTTAATTTGATGTATTTTGGCAAAAATTGGAAAGTTGAAGGTTTGGAAGGTTGAGAGGTTTGGCCGCAAGTTGACTTTGTTGATATCAGATTCGAATTTTGATACCGCGAGTTGGTATAGCTCCACTGTGTCATTTGGGACTTGCATGCAAAATTTGACGTCATTCCGGGTTGATTTGATATGATTAGGCGCGAGTTGTAGAAGTTGAAAGTTCATAAAGTTTATTAAGTTTGATTTGAGGTGTAATTCGTAGTTTTGCTGTTATTTTATGTGATTTGAGGCCTCGGGAAGGTCCGTGTTATGTTATGGAAATTGTTGGTATGTTTCGACGGGGTCCCGGGGGCCTCAGGTGTGTTTCAGATGGGCTATGGGTCATTTGTTCATGCTTTAGAGTTGCTGGTTTCTGGTGTTGTTCTTCGCGATCACGAAGTGATTCTAGGAGATCAATGATTTTTTTCATCGCGGACGCGATGTTGGTCATGCGTTCGCGAAGCTCCAACTGTTTGTTGTTCGCGTTTGCGTCATTGTTTACGCGTTCGTGTAAGGGATCTGGGGGATGATGGAATATTTCTCATCGCGTTCGTGTAAGGGAGCTTTGTGCCATTGTTCATCACGTTTGCAAGGTATCTTCTGCAACCGCGAAGCTTATTTTCTCTGGGAAGCAGTTTTGTGCTTCGCGATCGCGATGCTTGTTCCGTGATCGCGTAAGAGGAATAACTGGGTAGAAATATAAGTACTCTATTTCGAAGGCTTTTGATATTTTATCACTTTTTGAGTTAGAGAGCTCGGATTTGGGGGATTTTGGAGGGGATTTTCACGTGATGGTTTGGGGTAACTGTTCTTTATCCGGATTTAATTATTTCGTGATTCTGTCTTTATTTTTAACATTACACTAGTGATTTGAATTAGAGAAAATAAAAAATTTCGTAAAAACTTTCAAAAATATAAAATGAGGATTTGAAGGCTGATTTGATATCGGAATTTGATAATTTTGATATGGTTGGACTCGTATCAGAATGTGTGTTCGGATTTTATGAATTTTATCGGGTTCTAAGATGCGGGCTTAGGGTTGACTTTTTAGTTTTCTTTAAAGATCAAAGCTTTATTATTCGTAATTGTTTCCTATGGTTTTTATTTATGATAAGAAGCTATTTTGACTAGATTTGAGCCGTTCGTAGGTTGTTTCATACGATAAGGTCATTTTAGAGTATTGGATTAACTTTTTTGAGGTAAGTATCTTGTCTAACTTTGTGGGGGGGAGGGGGAGGGGGGAAACTACCCCTTAGGATTCAGGTTGATTGTGCTATTTGTGTTATGTGAAAGCTGTGCACGCAAGATTACGAGTGGGTACACGGGCTATATGTGGTATTTGACCGGTTTATGTTATCTAGACTCTTCCTGTGCCTTTAATTGAATTGTCATGACATGTTATATCTCTCATTATTAATCTACTCTTACATGCTCTATTTGACATTGTTAGCATTTGTTCTACCTCTTACTTATTATTTTGCCCGCATATGTTGTTGTTGAAGTTATTGCCTTCCTTATTGTCTTGTTACCTCTTAATTGTTGAGTCCCTTCCATGGATCCGTGCTTATTTGCAACTTGTCTTAACTGTTTTACTTGCACACCTTAGTTGTCACGTGCTTCACTTGTCCTGTCATTTTTATAATATTTTTTGTATTACTTTTATTATTACGTGATTCCTTTATTACCGTGTACTCATACCCTTTGATTGTAGAAATTTTTATAAATTGAGTATTGGATTGTTGTTATTAATTTAAATTATTTGTGGATCGGGTTGCACGCCGCAACAGGTGAAATAAGGGAGGATTATGTGTGTACGGTGCGGGTTGCACGCCACAACGGGAGAAATAAGGAAGGATTGTATGTGTACGGTGGGATCAGATTGCACGCCATAACAGGTGAAACAAGGGAGGATTGTGCTATTGAAAAATGATGATACGGTAGGATCGGGTTGCGCGCCGCAATAGTTTGTGTACGTAATATTTGATATTGATAAATGATAATATGGTGAAATAAGGGAGGATTATGATATTAATAAATAATGATACGGTAGAATCGGGTTCCGCGCCGCAACGGATTGTGTGTGTTGTACTTGTTGTTGTTATGTCTTGTATGAGTCATGCATCCTAGGTGAACTGTTGTATTGCCTCACTGTGTCATGCTGCGCTTCCTGGTAATTTGATGAATTGATTTTCAAGATGAATTTACTGCACATAGTCATTATCTCGTACCCTACCGAGTAGTTGGTAACATAATGATTTTAAATAAAAGAATTATTAACATGCTTACCTTATGTGACTCTTAAGTTAAAACTCGTCGTTTCATTCGATACTTTACTATTCTCAATAGTTGTTATATTATACTTTAATTGATTTCTCAATTTAAACTCCTTATCCTATCTGATGATTTTTCTTTACTTAAAAATTGTTATTATATTTTAATTTAACAAATTCTATATTTAATTCAGTAGCTTATCTGATACTTTATTTTATTCGAAAATGTTATTTTCTTCATTCAAATAATTTCTAAAATAAACTCATTTTCTCATTTAATTCCCTACTTTATTCAAGGTTGGTATTATGCCTAATCGTATATAAATAAATCTGTTGAACATTTTAATTAGCATTTAAAACGGATACAATATACATGGTGGCACGTGGGTTTTGCCGTGCGAAAGTGATTTGGTAAAATGTGGGCACGAAGTGCCATACGTGTAAGATTTGAAAGTTGTGACTTATGATTTGAGATTACGAGGAGTGGTACCTTGAGTAAGTCGTGTTGTAAATTGTGCGTTAGGAACGATCTGATTGATTGAGTTTTTATCCGTTTCTTTATTACTTGTTTATTTATTGTTGCTAATCGTGCTTCTATTATTTTCACTGTCGGTTGTAAATTTATGATCCATCTGTTATTAAGCTTACATTGATATTCTTTCCATTGTTAGGTTTAAGTTATATCCTGCACATGTTTACATGTTTGGTAGGTGTCTTGACCTGGCCTCGTCACTAATCTACCGAGGTTAGGCTTGATACTTAATGGGTAGCGCTATGGTGTACTCATGCTATGCTTCTGCACATTTTTGTGCAAATCCATGTACTTTTGATCGAGTTGGGTTGAGATTTATGTCTGTGCGGCTGGAGACTTCTAGATATACCTGCTTGACGTTCGTAGGCTCCGAAGTCACCTTCTGTTGTATTTCATTTCCACTGTTTCCCATTATTCCAGAACAATGATGCATTGTTATTTCTAGTGACTCTTAGCAAAGCTTATGACTTGTACTATCGGTTTTGGGATATCGTATCATGTTGAGATTGTTGGCTTATTATAGAAAATTCTATTTCAAGCTTAATAGTTATTTGGTTAAAAAAAATATTATTTAATCAGCAAGTGTTAGGCTTACTTAGTCTTAGAGACTAAGTGCAATCACGACATCGTACGGAGGAAAATTGGGTTCGTGACATTTTGAGATATACAAATTAAAGAAAATGTAAATGAGAACTCTCGATTTCTTTGCAAAATACCTTTGTCTTTCTTCCTAACCATTAGACTATGTAAAAATGCAGGATAGATTACACCATCACATTTCCAACAATTATATATGAATAACTTGAGTTAATTATTGTTGCATTGAAAAATAAAGTTCTGTCCTGTTAATTGATTTTAGCTAATTCTAGCTCATTCTATCCCCTTGGAACATCATATATACTCTGTAATACATTTGTTGTTAATATATTCTTACCTTAATATTTCATTTCTAAACATTATGTCTTATCAGAGTTAGATAGTTGAAGTGTCAAAAGATGTTTAACAACTTTCTCCTTAAAGGTACAGTGACTTTTCAATCTCAAGAATATGCATAAACTTCAAAGGAAGTTTCGCACGTGATATAGAAAATTGAAGTATATTGTACTTCTTTCTTCGAAATCACGATAGAAACTTCAGGAGATCGGCCAGTCCCCTACAAAAAATTTAATAATTAATGAATTGCAATACTTAAATATCTACTAGACTTTTATGCTCTCCTTGTCCCAAATGGTTCTCTGTCTTACTTTACAAGTCCAAATAAAATATTTTTTAAAAGAAGTTTTAAATATGTTTTAATATGGAAAAAATTTCCAACTTATAGTAAAATGTGTNATAGAAAATTGAAGTATATTGTACTTCTTTCTTCGAAATCATGATAGAAACTTCAGGAGATCGACCAGTCCCCTACAAAATTTAATAATTAATGAATTGCAATACTTAAATATCTACTAGACTTTTATGCTCTCCTTGTCCCAAATGGTTCTCTGTCTTACTTTACAAGTTCAAATAAAATATATTTTAAAAGAAGTTTTAAATATGTTTTAATATGGAAAAAATTTCCAACTTATAGTAAAATGTGTAATTTTAATATTTTAGTTTATTTTTAAAAATTAAATATGTTATCTCCTGTATTGACTAATTTATAAACACTATAGTTTATTTGACTCTTAACAAGTGAAAGAATGAACAGATTGAGATGGGTCATGGGAGTTATTTATATTGAATAGTCAATGACATAATATTTTGTTGAACACATGAAAGGACTCAAGTATGACGAATACTTTGTTTCAATACCCTACTAGCTCATCTACTGAAAGCAGAAAATGAGAAGATATTTTCTTTGCAACCGTCATTTATTTGTATTTTGCCAATATTTTGTCATTTCTTTTCATACTTAAGTTTTTCGCTTTATCTATCGAAAAATGCTTATTTGCACCGATGTATATATCGGATCAACTAATTTTACTTTAGAGGTACAAACTAAAATAAAAATATTGCTTAGTTATAATTAAATTAAAAAAATTGTATATATATATA
>AWOL01S0156714.1:0-21302 GCA_000715115.1 Nicotiana otophora
CCCCTTAGATGAGACAGACGATATTTTCAGATGATTCAGAATATGATCTCATTGGCGTAGGTTTAAGGTTATTCCTCTAGATTTCACAGTTACAGAGTGGTACGTTCGGGCCGAGTATGGTACCGGGTGCCGGCCACGTCCCTTCAGGTTTGGGGCGTGACAAGAGTGTTATAAATGGTGTCGGGAAAGCAGTTGTCAGAAATCGCAATGTGCAATGGTTCAGAATCGAATCGGTAATCCTAATGTTGATGGCTCAAGGAAGATGATCTTCGGGGAGGTTTAGAGTTGGCGGTAATCTGTTGGTTCGGGTGGCATGCGGCGGTTAAATTTCTAGAAGGCCAAGCGTAAGGAACCATAAGTCGAGTAGTTTCTTAAAGGAGTGAGTTTGATGAAAGTGGGAGAGTGGCAGAGTAGCATGTGGGTTCTGTGTTTGGATAGCTACACGCCTTGAGGAAAGTTTAGAGTGATTTGGGAATTATGGTAGACGGTGATTGTGTCTACGGACTTATTTGAAATATTGGCTATTATACAGCAGGATATTTGATACAACAGAAAGGACTTGCTTGATATGAAGAAGGATACAACATAACCTTGGATTGGTATTGTCGCGCCTTGTCCATGAAGAGTGAACAGATTTGACAGTTGGTGAATGAGCTAGGACTCAGTGTGGTCTACTGATTTCGTAGTAATTATACCTAGTGCAGTGATGTTGGAATACGTCGACATGTAATTTTTACTAGTGGGTTCTCTCCTGTGAGCAGGTTAGCGGTCGCGTGGTGTTGATGAAGCTTTTGTGAAGAATTCTACTGGCTACCCGGTAAGAGATTGAATATGTAAATGTGGCTAGTTGTTTAGAGTCTTCATTTAAGGTTAACGGAAGGATTTCGAGGACTTTGGCGGGTGGTTGATTGTACAAGATCATATAAATAGGAGATAAGGAATCTTGGTGGGTTCCAGGGTTATGCAATGGTAGCTTCAGGCTAAGTGGGAGAGCCCCACCGTCTATGATTGGATTATGTAATTGTCAACTAGTACGGTTTCTGGTTATCAGTGTATTGATGGGTCTTTATGACTAAGGGAAGAGAACATCAGTAGTAATTTGAACAAAGGATTTGAGGAATGTGTGCTATATTTGGCCTTATCGATTTGTGTTTAGGTTTAGGGAATACTCAGAGTCTAGGCTTCGTGTGGAAGTGGTGTATAAGGGAAATGATTTAGCCGGGTGCTTCTTTGAGAGGGAGTTCATGTGCTAGTGGAACCTTGGAGTTCTATTATGTTCGGGACCAAGTCAGAGTGGGTGACTCTCAATAACGGTCCTAGTGGATTCAAAAGTTAAGCTTAAAACTTGAACAAAAGCTTTTATTTACATATTTTCAGAAATATCCTTGAAAGCTCGAGAGCAAAACCATTTAGAGTAGAAAAGGTCATTAAAAGTAAAAATCTAGACCTTTAAGAGCACCACTACATCCAATATTTTCAGTGAATCCTCAAGCAAACACAGTTCATGAAGCTGAAAAATTGATTGTTTAGCACACTATGTTGTAAACCTAACTCTGAAAACTCATTTCTTCAGCAGAAGCCACAAAAAGGGCTGGAACACATTATTTCCCTCTTATTTTAACTTTGATTGTTATCTTTACATATTTATCCTAGCTTCTTGATACTACGCATAAAAAAATGTTAGGCTAAATTGTCTAGTTTGTAAGTTCATCTCTAGGAACCTTCGATTGATATCTTTGATGCTATTTAATAATTACTAAATTGAATTTTCTACTTTCCTATACTTATTAATTTAACTTGATATTGAGCCTCCAGAAATCATGAAAAGTACCTATATGCCTATGATAATAATGAAGAAATATAGTACCACACGATAGTGCTATAATTTTCCTTATCTTACTTGTTTAACTTTAGGTTCAGGAAAAAATACACTGTGCAGAAATAACATACATGTATATGTATAGTAGTGATAAGTTAAACTTTTCAGCGAAAGCTAATAGCAGGTAGTGATGCATATGGTATTAAAATTTTACAGAACCATACTTTACAATTTAGAGGGAATAATTTTGTTGTTACGTTATCCATTTTTTGCCTACTTTACTTTTCTACTTTGACTTTATATTATCTAGCAAGTTGAATCAAAGAATTCTAAGAGGGAATTGAATTCAACTCTTTGCAATGCTACTGCATTATCTGTTAAAGTTGTTCTTTTTATTCTAAATTTGTGATAAGAATATGCTAAATTTAATCGCTAGAAATTACTTATTGAGACTAATTGATGGATATGAATATGCGAAATTGGATATGAAAATAACCATGTGAGGTTGTTAGGTTTTGGTTTTGTGTTTGAAACCATGAGATTTTCCTTGTTCGATGTTTGCTATCGATGTTCGCTGTTCGCTGTCTTGGTTATTCTGAAAATCGTTTCGCTGCTCCTTTTTTCTCTCTCTGATAATATTTTTGATAAACACATTCTTTTACTTCTGTCCGATTATGCTTGTGCTGCTTTAACTTAAAATGAAAGGGACTATGGATAGAAGACATGGAAGTACCTAATACGATGAACTTATAAGTTTGTATTTACAGTTCAATTGAAATCAGAGTTGCAGCTCGTGGCTGCTTTGTTTCCCCTTCTTTTTCTACTTCACTGCTACTATTGTTTTGCGTCTTTCACTTGCTTGTTGTTGCTGCTGCTGCTGCTGTTTTCCCTTGTTTTACTGCTTTTTCTTTGTCGGAAAAGTTGTGCATACTTGGCTCGTTGCTGCTGTTTTTTCCCCTTCTTTTTCTACTTCACTGCTGCTATGTTTTGCGTATTTCACTTGCTTGCTGCTGCTGCTGCTGTTTTTCCTTCTTTTACCCAATTATGGCTTAGGTACTCTGTCATATTTCTTATTACAGGAAAGTGTTTAGGACGTTAGATCATCATGTTCTATTTAGTACCATGAATATTAAACAAATCTGGACATCATTAAGTGATAACAAATTTGCTTGGAATGAAAATGTTTCCTGACCAACGATACTCTGCAAGTTCAATATAGTTGATGAACCAACTCCAATTCTAAATGATCAAAGAAAACTTCACTTCTTATGACTTCTTATAGCATAATGATGTTTTGAGCAGATTAAAAATTTTGGGATAGTCGTATTTACAAAGGAAATTCTACCGAAAATTCTAGGAATTTAGAGAGTTAGAAAATTTCGAAGTTATCAAATTTGTCATTCAATTACTTTGTCATTCAATTATCTTAAAAATATTTGTTTAATTATTTCTGATTGTCTTTTGTAGGTGCAACGATTGCGGATGAAAGCAGTGACGAAGACCTTACTTGAATGTTGTTGATCGTTGTTAGACTTTCTATTATCATGTTCAAGGATATTTTAGTTTAGAACATTTTGTATGCAAACTCATGTATTTTGACTTTTGAATTATTGATCAAACAATGTATTCATATTTTATTTTTGAATATGGATAAAGCTAGTTGGATATTTTAATTTTATTTCGTGGTTTATATAAGTTATGGTGTATGAAATTATATTGCATAGGAAAATATTCTTCATTTTGCTTCCATAAATATAAAAAATGATAATTGTGAATTGTTGCAATAGAGAATATAACCGTTCCAATAGACCTAGAAATAATAACAGACCCTAATGACCGTTGCAATATGTTGCAATAGTCGTTGTAATAGGATAATGATAATTGTTCCAATATATCACAAAACCGTTGCAATATATCATGAAAACCGTCGCAATAGACTAAACAATATATGGTATAATTGTACCACAACGGTTTATAACCATCCCAATAGAACCGAAAAACGTTCCCATAGATGGAACAATAGTAGCAGTTCCATAACCGTTACAAGATACCGTTGTGGAGACGGTTTTGAAACCGTTACGAATAATAGTTCCAGTTGACCTATTGTAACGCTAGATCCCGGAACAGTTCTGAATCCGTCTCAGTATCCCTACAAAGACGGTTAATGTATCTATTGCCACTGTTTTGGAAGGGTTACCATAGGCGTAATTTCTAGTAGTGCTTAGAATTCCATCAAAAGGAACTTGCTAGGGCTTCAAAAAGGTAAGAATTTCTTCCCCCAATTCTTCAATTTTGGGTTTGGGTTAATTATGGGTGATGAGGGTAGATTTATCACATGCATGAACTAATAAAGACTGTAAGGAAGTTGTTGAACCATATTGGGTGGTTTGTTCTTGAATTAGTTAAGGGAAGGTGGGGTCATCAGTGTAGCAGCTCTTTTCTAATCATGCTTGTAATTCTCCCCTCTCTTATAGATTAACATTGTTACAAGTGTCTGGACATTATTGTTAGACCAAGGAAAGCTATTTCGAGGTATGAAGGCTAAACTCTTCTTGTAGTATCAGAATTCTCTAATCATTGCAAAACTCCATCATGTGTAGTCGAACTTGAAACGCTGTCGAGGTGGGATGTCCAAGCTAGTAAATTGGTTCCCAAATTGCATAACGTATCCGAGCCCTCATGTGTTTAAGATTTTTATTGTGACTTAGTTATGTTATACCCCTATTGGGAAGAAAACCTTGTATGAAGTCAATGTGATCAAACACTTATTTCTTATATGATGAAATCTTATGAACTCATATTTTTGTTAAGGCCAGAGGTGCCAAAGGGATTGATTTGAAAGGAAATCTTTTGTACAAACTGTTATCATTTTGAGAATCCAAGTTGTGGTTATACCTTCACCCTCATACATTGGGGTGAGGCGGCATGGGCGCTTTGTGTAGAGTTATGGTATTGTAGTTATACCTCCACCCGCATACATTGGGGTGAGACGGCATGGCCGCTTTGTCTAGAGTTGTGATATTGTGGTTACACCTCCACCTGCATACATTGGGGTAAGGCAGCAGGGTCTCTTTGTGTAGAGTTGTGGTATTATGATTACACCTCTACCCGCATGCATTGGGGTGAGGCGGCAGGGCCGCTTTGTATAAAGGTGGTTGCAGAGGATCCCCGACTTGAAATTTATAAATGTTATTGGAAGTTCTTAATAAATTTGTTTTGACTTTAACGGCTATCTAAGCCCTATTATTGTTACCATGATTTATCATATTCATGTTGTATTTCCAAGTCCTTGAATAGGTGTTTTGATTTTCATACTAGTACTATTCGACATGTACTAACGTCCCTTTTGCTGGAGGCGCTCCATCTTTAATGGATGCAGTTGTTTCCACAGTGGGAGGCATTTACCAGTGATAGCGGTATACTCTCTTCCCGGCTGACTTGGTGAGCCCCACTTCATTTCGGGGTCGTGCATCTTTTGTTCTGTGTGTATTATATTTTGAGGTATAGCCGGAGCCTTGTTGCCGGCAATATTGTTGTACTCCTTTTGTATCTATTAGAGGCTCCATGGAAATAGTGTGGATTGTGTATTGGTGTTGGAAAAGTCAAGCTAGTAATGTTGTATGTGTATCACATATTCCACTTCAAACTATGAATGTATTTATATTTTGAGATTTAAAAATGGAGTAACTAATGGTAATGGAGTTGGGGTTGTTTATGAAATCATCTCGGTGTTTAATTAATAGAATATATCTTCTCTTTATTCACAGATGAATTGGGTAGAAGAAAATCTAATAGGCTTGCTCGGTCGGGTTATATCGGTTAAGCGTCGGTCGCGCTCCCCGAGGTCAGGTCGTGACATAGATGGACTCAGAATTGGGCTTTGATGATGATTTGGTTAGTTTTTATGATGATTTTGGACTTGGGCGTATGCTCAGATTCGATTTTGGATGTTCCTAAAAGGTTTTGGTGTCTTGTGTCAAAAGTTAGCATTTTGAAGGATTTTAGAGTTCATAAGTTTGACAAATAGTAGACTTTGGTGTTATCGGATTTTGATTGGTGTTCCGAGATTATATAGCTCATGTGCATAATGTAATACCGTTTGTGCTCAAATAAACGACATTGAAACATCCAATACGAGCGTAACACAACCCAAACTCATCGAAATCTAACAAAAACTTGCGGACAAGTCCAAAATCAACATACAAACCTATTGGAATTATCAAATCATGAACCCAAGATCGTTAAGTCCATTATTTGACTGTGGTCAACTTAGAATCTTAAATATAACTAGTATGCAGCTCAAGTGCTAGGTACCTCAAATTGCAACAAAACGTTGCGCACAAGTCCAATTTCACTATATGAACCTATTTTGTTTTGATTAAATCATTTGTTTCATATCGTGATTACAGAACAGTAGCAACAAGAATCGTTGAATTCCGAGATCATATGGGAGAGTTATGCCCATATTAGTGTCGTAACAGACTGCTGGTGCACCGCGGGTGGGGAAAGGGGTCCGCACCGATCCCACAAGTGTGAAAAGTGACTCCGCAGGTGAGAAGTGGGCCCCACAAGTTCGAAGGCCCTGAGTAGTTAAAAAAGTTGACTTTGTTTTGTTCATTCAAAATAGATTTTCGGGAGTTCTATAGCTTGGATTTGGGTGCTTTTTGCGGTGTTCTTGTCATTTTGATGCGCCAGTCGGTATCTAACCTCAATATTTGTATTTTCGAATGATTACACTTGTATATTAGAGAATTAATCGATACATTTTTGGTAATTGGGTACTTTAGAACTAAAACATAAGAGGACGAAATTTATGAATTTGGAGTTCGATTTGCAATCTTTTGGGATCAAATTTCAAATATGAGTTTCCTACAGAATGGGTAACCTGATTTTAGAAGAAATTACGAACTTTTACCTCGGGGGCTCGAAATTGACTATTGCATTGATGTTTCTAAATTCATTGAAGATTGACTCTTTTTTTTATTTGAGATTGCTTCCTAAAGTATTGTTTAATATCGTTTAGTATTATTTGGCTAGATTAGATTCATTTAAAGGTAATTTCTAAATAAAAGTGGTATTTGATGGATAAAACTAGCCCGGAAAGAGGTAAGGCTCTTGTCTAGCCTTGTTAAGAGGAAATATTCCCAGAGGTGATTTATGTCTATTTGTAGATTTATTTAGGTACTACATATATACGAGGTGACGAGCGTATATGCGTGCGCTTGGATTTGACCATGTCCAGATAGACTTGGGCCTACACCATGCCTTGTTTGGAATATGTGAATTAATTACATATGCTTTATTTGACTTAATAAATACTAGGCTAATCTTAATCATGATAGAAACCATGATTAGACCAATGAGTTGATGATTTTGTCTTGAGGGAGTGCTTTGCTATGTTGAGCTTTATGATTAGCCGTAACCTTATACTTGTCTTATTTGATTTATGATTTCGTGACTGTGTATGTCACGACCCAAAATTCGTTAAAGGTCGTGATGGCGCCGGACACCACTGCCAGGCAAGCCAACATTAAATGGTTAATTAAATTCTCATTTTAATATTTTTGAAATCGTAATTTAGTTCAATTTATCTAGTAAAAGATGAATTTACAATCGTAAACCGTTGTGGTACAATTATGAAATCCTTAGGCACCACACCTTAACTTTTGAATCCACTAGGACCGTTATTAAGAGTCACCCACTCTGACTTAGTCCCGAACATAATCGAACTCCAAGGCTCAACTAGCATATGAACGCCCTATCAAAGAAGAACCCGACTGAATCATTTCCCTTATACACCACTTCCACACGAAGCCTAGACTTCGAGTCTTCCCCAAACCTGAACACGAATCGATAAGGCCAAATATAGCACACATTCCTCAAATCCTTTGCTCAAATTACTGCTGATGTTCTCTTCCCTTAGTCATACCGACCCATCAACACACTGATAACCAGAAAACCACACTAGTTGACAATTACACAATCAAATCGTAGACAGTGGGGCTCTCCCACTTAGCCTGAAGCTACCATTGTATAACCCTGGAACCCACCAAGATTCCTTATCTCCTATTGACATGATCTTGCACAATCAACCCGCTAAATTCCTCGAAATCCTTCCATTAACCTTTAATGAACGCTCCAAACCACTAGCCACATTTACATATTCAATCTCTTACCGGGTATCCAGTAGAATTCTTCACAGAAGCTTCGTTGACACCACGCGACCGCTAACCTGCTCACAAGAGATAACCCACCTGTGGAAATTACATGCCGACGTATTCCAACGTCGCTGCACTAGGTATAATTACTACGAAATCAGTAGACCATCCTGAGTCCGAGCTCATTCACCAGCTGTCAAATCTGATCACTCCTCATGGACAAGGTGCGACAATATGTTCCAATCCAATGTCATGTTGTATCCTTCTTCATATCAAGCAACTCCTTTCTGTTATATCAAATCTCCCGCCGTATAATAGCCAATATTTCAAATAAGCCCGTAGACCCAATCACCGTCTACCATAATTCCCAAATCACTCTAAACTTTCCTTAAGGCGTGTAGCTATCCTAACACAGACCCCACATGCTACTCTGCCACTCTCCCATATTGGTCAAACGCACTCCTTTAAGCAACTACTCGACTTCTCTTTCCTTATGCTTGGCCTTCTAAAAGTTTAACCGCCGCATGCCACCCGAACCAACAGATCACCACCAACTCTAAACATCCCCAAAGATCATCTTCCTTGAGCCATCAACATTAGGATTACCGATTCGATTATGAACCACTGCACACTGCGATTTCTGACAACTGCTTTCCCGGCACCATTTATAATACTTTGCCCCAAGGCGAATTAAAGGAAACCATAACACCGGCGAACTTAAAACATTAAAACCAATCAAGGACGATGACGCCACATCACAGGCAAAGATTCCACCACGCTCGAAAATATCGATTCCCCGTTACTCCATCAACCCAAGTCTGAACATTCTTAGCTTGATTGCCTTTTCTTCATCGGAAGTAAAATACCGAATCTCTGAATCATGCACTGAGTAACCCTTCTTTCAAGTCATTCACTGCCCCGAGACATAGGCAAGCATCCTACCATCACCTCAATACTGTGCGATAACAACTCACGAGCATCATAGCAACCTGTGCATAGCCTCAAAGCTCTCAGAAGTACAACTACTGAGTTGAAATGAAAAACATATCCTTCCACAAGGCGACGTCAATAGCCCAATCAACTATGCAGGTAAAAACATAGCGCACCACATCTGTATAACAATTAAAATTCCTCAATTCTCGATCGATAGCAAGTGCTTCACGTCGCATAAGATTGAATAGGAAGGAGATGAAGTCATAGGCCTCAAAGGAATAAAATCGCACGATGAGAATCAAGAAGGGAAGTGCTCCTAACAACCCTGTAGCCTCTCGAAGATAAGTACAAACGTCTTCGTACTGATCCGCAAGACTCTACTAGACTCGATCATGACTCGTTAGACCTATGTGAACCTAGTGCTCTGATACCATGTTGTCACGACCCAAACTCCGTTAAAGGTCGTGATGGCGCCGGACACCACTGTCAGGCAAGCCAACACTAAATGGTTAATTAAATTCTCATTTTAATATTTTTGAAATCGTAATTTACTTCAATTTATCTAGTAAAAGATGAATTTACAAAATAAATAATAATCTCTTCCAATATCAATACTGAACATCCCCTAATTATCCCAGAATCTGGTGTCACAAGTGCATGAGCATTTTCTAGGATTTTAAAATAAACTACAATAACTTTCCGGAATATAAATTTGGACAGGAAAGAAAATACAATACTCTGAAGGTGACTCTGCTGGCTGCGGAGCGTCGTATAGAATGCAGCTCACCTAAGTCCCCGCCATAATCGTGCCTCTGCGCCAACAAGGCCGCTAAACATAAGTGTACCTGCACAAAAGTATGTAGCAAGTGTAGTATGAGTACGTAAATCAACGCGTACCCAGTAAGTATCCCGCCTAACCCCGAAGAAGTAGTGACGAGGGGTCGACTTCGATACTTACTATGGGCTATAAATGGGATATCAATGATATAATTAAGTACGGATTATATGAACGGTTGCGAGCTCAATATTTTTAAGTAAGTAAGCAGTTCTTTTATAATTAAAAAATCTCCAAATTTATCGCCCATTATTTAACAATTTAACTCAGGTCGAGGAGGCAATATCATTATTTATAAATTTCAAGGCAAGCAATACAAGCATGCGCAAATCATGCCGAGGTCGTACGGCCCGATCCAACAAATATTTAAACTGTGCATTGCCAGAGGGTTGAATGGCGCGAACTATAGATGCATCTATAAAATTCCCCGCTCGAGAATCATACATGCGACGCGGTCCCCGCCAGCGAATCATACATGCGACGCGGTCAAATATAAATTTAAGGAAATACCCCGCTCGTGAATCATACCTGCGACGCTGCCAAATATAAGTTTAACATTAAAATCATATCTTTTTTTTTTATTCTTTTCAAAATAAGGGAAATTCAGCTTGTAGCTTTTTAAGGAAATTATCCCGCTCGTAAAACATACATGCGATGCGGTTACACATAGATTTCTTCAGCTATTATATTATTCCTCAATTCTTTTCGAAATTATGAAATTCAAATGAAACCTTTCAAATCTTAAGTTCTTCAATTTTCACTCCCTTCAAAACATTTAATAAGCAGACTCAATCTCGCTCCCTCTCAAAGCAAATAATAAACATAAATCAATAACAATATCAACAAGGCATGATGTGAGCCTAAATCTACCCAGACGTAGGCATAGCTAGTAGCTACGTACGGATTCTTGTCACCTCATGCGTACGTAGCCCCCACAAATAGAAACACACAATAATTTAGTTCACCTATGGGGTTAATTCCCCCATACAAGGTTAGAAAGGAGACTTACCTCGCTCCGTAGTTCCATAACCGGCTTCCGAGCCCTTCAAACAACTTGAATCGATGCACAACACTCCAAAACTAGCCAATAATTATGCAAACCCATTAATATATACTCAAATACTCAATATAATTCAATTTACAATAATTTAGTTCACCTATGGGGTTAATTCCCCCATACAAGGTTAGAAAGGAGACTTACCTCGCTCCGTAGTTCCATAACCGGCTTCCGAGCCCTTCAAACAACTTGAATCGATGCACAACACTCCAAAACTAGCCAATAATTATGCAAACCCATTAATATATACTCAAATACTCAATATAATTCAATTTACAATAATTTCTAACCCCGGTCGAAAAGTCGATAAAAATCACCCTCGGGCCCACGTACCTGGATTCCAAAAGTTTTCGAAGATAAACTTTACCCATAACCTCACGAACTCAAATATATAGTTTATTTTCAATTCTATGCCCAATTTCGTGGTCAAAATCCAAAAATACAAAATTCTAGGTTTTTCATCTAGACCCTTGATTTCCAAGATTTACCAGTTATAATCTATCCATAATCTATGAATTTAACTAAAAGTGTGAAGAACTAACTTACCATCAAGTTGCTAGTTGAAATCCCTTCTCAAATTGCTCCACAATCGCCCCAAACATGAAGAAAATAGGCTAAACATACGCAACTCCGGACTTAAATGAAGGTTCTGCCTTCTGCAATTTTCGCACCTGTGGAATTACACTCGCACCTGCAGCTCCGCACCTGCAGACAATTCCTCGCAGGTGCGCATTTCCCCCTTTTGCCTTTGCACCGCACCTGCGGACAATGGCTCGCTCCTGCGCAAATGCAGGTGTGCCTGTCCCTTCGCTCCTGCGCATCCATCCGCTTCTGCGCGCCAATCCTTCGCACCTGCGTGCTTGCAGGTGCGCTAAAATACTTCGCATCTGAGGTTGCTGGCCAGCTCCTCTCCTTCGCACCTGCAACTGGTGGCTCGCACCTGCGAGCTCGCACCTGCGGCTGCCCATGTGCAGGTGCGATCATACCAGAAGCTGGAAGCTTTAGCTCTTCCTCCAAATCCCAAAATTGGTCCGAGCCTCGTCCGGTTAACACTCGGGGCCCCCGGAGCCCTGCCCGAACATACCCACAAGTTTGAAATCATAAAACGGACTCGCTCGAACTCCCGGAACGTGTAAAACAACATCAAAACTATGAATCATACCCCAAACCAAATTGATTCAACTTGAAAATTTCAAATTCTTCAAACTTACTCCGAACGCGCCGAAATATACTTATACTACTCGGAGTGACACCAAATTTTGCGTGCAAGTCTTAAATCACGATATGGACCTACTTCGACTTTCGAAATCGGATTCCGAACCCGATATCAGAAAGTTCACTCCCGGTCAAACTTTTCAAAACTTTCAAATTTCTAACTTTAGCAAAATGATTCCAAAATGACCTACGAACCTCCAAATCCACTTCCGGACGTGCTCCCAATACTGGAATCATCATACAGAGCTATTCCTAGACTGGAAATTCCAAACGGACATCGATTACATCGAAATGCACTTCAACCCAAATTTATCGAATTCTTTCAAAATGCTAACTTCCACAATAGGTGCCGAAACGCTCCCGGGGCATCCAAAACCCGATCCGAACATACCCCCAAGTCCGCAATCATCATACGAACCTGCTGAAACCTTCAAATCCCGATTCCGAGGCCATTTACTCTAAAATCCAATCTTAGTCAACTGTTCTAACTTAAAGCTTTCGAAATGAGATTTTGCTTTCCGATCCAACTTCGAACTTTATGAAATTCAGTTCCGAGCATACGCACAAGTCATAATACCTGAAGTGAAGCTGCTCATGGCCTCCAACCGCCGAATGATGCGCTAGAGCTCACAACGACCGGTCGGGTCATTACATTCTCTCCCACTTAAACATACAATCGTCCTCGAACATGCTAAGAACTGCGCTGGAGTTATCCGAAATCACTTATTAGCACCTCGTGCACCTACCCGTGCTACCACAACTCAGTTGAGCACACTTGCTCCAGTAAATCTGAAGATTCCCCTTTTGTTTAGTCAAACTAGCCTTAGAGCCAAATACCAACATCCGGAACCTTCTGCTAGGCCTGTTTCCAACATACGGTCACCGTATCAATCACCACACGCTGTACCAGAACATGACTGCGTACCTTTGCTAAATTCACACCATGTACCGCAATATTCACATGACCATAATAACATTCTCTGATCATAATAGCCAACATTCCCCGAATCTGATGCTCACCATGCACCTCATGACATATATAAGTCTGGTTCCAATTCTTGCAATACCACCACGACGGAAGAGACGTGTTGAAATTCATAACCAACTGCCGAGTCAACAAATCATTGAGCCTCTCCTCCTGACTAGAATCATCACCCCATTATAACCAAATAATGGTATTTGCTCTTTACTATACTTCATATAATTCGATCGCACTGATCCCAGATCCAATAATCTCGTCTCACCCAGCTTAAGCTGTTCAGGCAATAAGCCACCTCAGACGCTGCCAAAAAGTCTCATGTGATGCCACAATGTGCCAATAAGCTAAAAACTCGATGTGATACATGAGGAAAATGATCTCTGGAAATAACTACTCAACCCACGTAACTAACTAGACAAACGAAAAGGTGTTACGAACCTTCCTAAAAAAGTGGGACATAAAACACACAAACTAGGATATAGGGGACTGTACTCAACATCACACTGTTGCGGCGTGTAACCCGATCCAAACAACATACCCGTGGAGGCGTGCCACCCGATCCACACATAGAATCTATAAGTAAATACTTACCGAGCTAGAATGCTCATTACTATAAAATACCCGAATATCGGCCACAAGCATGCTAAGTGCATAATACCATCCCTGGGAGGACAGACAACACCATATGCTACAAAACTCAAGCACAACTAAGGTGCGATATATGATCTGAATCTCGAGAGTCGTCCCGCTCACATAACACCATCGCTACGCAGAATCTCAACACATAGGAAATTTATCAAGCTGTTTCACAACTCACGTGACACAATATAGTATTACATGAAATAGCCGACGACGAAATAACACCCAACGTCCGAATACTCCTCCATAAGGAGAGCTATGTTGAAATGAACACATCCGTCCTGACATAGAGCCCATATTCACATTTAAATCCATTTACAGACCTCAAGCCGATTCTGATCGCACTGTACTAGGCTAATAACCTTTTGAGTGTTCATGATAACCCTTTTCCCCAAAGCAAACAAGAACAACCATCATATCCGGAGCAAACATCCACATTCCACAACCAAATGAACTGAGCGCCGTCCAAGCATAAATTCTTACATGAATAATAGCACCGCAATCTCCATACTTGGTTTCAAATCTTCAATCAATCAAGTGACTACATGTCACACTTATTCAATCTTCCCGTGGGACACGCTCCCATGACATTCTGCACCAGACAACGAGTATGCACATGCATACTACCGACCGCACCAACGCTGTAAAGCAAATCTGAAATCACTACTCAAAGCCTCTTACATAGGACACCGATCTCAGGTGACGCTAAAGACAATACCAGCTTACTCTAACCATCTGAATCCTTTCCCACTCATTCGAGATCTTTGACATTCTTGTCGACACCAAACTGCAACCTTGATCCTTAACTTTCAAATTTCATGCCGCTCACCGCACTTATCTTACCAATACGCAAGAACCCAAAAATTTCATCATAACTCCTAAACCGCTAATAGGATACATACTTAACTTGCTAGAACCTTTCACTTTACTCGTATCAGGAGAATCATTACAACACATGACTGAATTCTCATAACCGTAGAACACACAAATCCTCAAATAGTGGTCTAGCCACCATAACTCTTCCGGGACCTGCCCACACATAACATGCCATAATATTCGAATGCATCCAAATACAATCAATTATGGTGGCTGTCAAGCATCGCGCGCGCCGCCCCAAATCACATGCATAATTTAATCATGCTGGAGGAACTGATCACTCCCACTACCATGCCAATTCAACCATGGCTAACCGATCCGACTTCCTCTAACTTACCCTGGACTTGCCTTAGGAATAATAATAGCTCTATTCAAAACATGGCGAACTCAATCCGCACTCGTCCTGAGTGATCCTATTTCACTATTGTCTCAAAACCCACGAACCATTTCATACCCTCCTTGTGCTCATAATCGCGTTTTCATCTGATATACCCATTCTGATTATTCTTCTATAAATCCAAGGTTACATTTTTCCCTTCCTTTCATGATACCCTGTAGACCAAAGATAATACGGAACACTCAAAGCTCCTTTATCAAAATCCGCTGAAAAAGCTCGATATTCAACCACACTATGGACTCAAAATCCTTAGGCGCGGGGACTTTGCAAAGCAGTGACTGGTAATTTTGAACTTATTAATGAACAACTAAAAATTCATGCAAAACAACACAAATCAACCATAAATTTCCTTCACTTCACAACAAGGACAACACATTAAGATCCACAGTGAAGAACACATACAGATTCTGTTTGTCTTATAACCAAAACAGTCAACTAGTTCTTCAAGAATGATATTTTTAGCGATCCTAAGCATTTATCTATTAATTAAATCAAGAGAAGTAGTGAACCTTAAGTAGAAACTACAAATTACCAATTCCACAAAAGAAACGGACAATGAGATAGACCCAAAATTGGAAAAACAAAGGAGATAGCAGTATAGTACCTTCGAGATAATCTTGAATCCAAAATTATGCAAATGGCCAACAGGTAACCTCTGTAAAATGCCCTTAGCTGCAGATTCTTGCACTACTGGTTGTGCCCGTTTGCTACCAAAAAGCCTTAGAACAAATTCAATAGCATTTGATTCCATTATTGCCAATGATGTTGTACACAAAAATATACAAAGAACTACAAGTTAGAAACAAGACTTTAAATTTACCATACTTTTGTGAAATTTGGATTACTAATCTTCGGAAAAGAGTTACCAAGTCACAAAGCAGTACCAAACTTTTTTAGGAAGTTAAAAGTTTGAGCACACTAGTTCATTGGGACCGCCTAAGTTGCTCGGACTCGGGTGCGGGTATCCGATACGGGGACGGATCCGCGTATCGGATTCGACAAAATCTAAATGTTAAGAGTTGGGGGTGCGGATCCGGATATAGATACGGGTGAGGGGATTCGGCTAATAAAAACTAGAGCTATAAAAATATGGTAAATTTTGAAAGATATTCTGTGAAAAACTTACATGAATATTGTACAATTCAATCTTTCATTCTCCAATATGGACATTATTCTTTCATTGTTCTAAATCTATTTTATTTTTGATTTTGAGAAATCAAAATCTCAATTTTTCTCCCAAATTTGTCGATGGACTCCAGTCAAAGTGTCCGAAGTCAGTTGACCGTATCCGGGACGTATCCCGTCCCCGCCCCCGTATCCGTCCCGTATCTGGATGGGGACGGCACCAAAATTGAAGAGTCCGCGCAACTTAGGGGACTGCAACAACTGCACGTAATCATTCCAAACTCCTTCATTCACCTTAAATCATAAGCATATTCCTCCTTTTTCTGCGGTGACCAAACCTCCTTTATATGCCTTGGAGATTTCTTAAACAGATATTTGCGGGATGTAGCTGATGACACTATACACTGGTCTTCATAGCAGCAACTAATAAGTTATGCTTCTCGATGCAGCGAGCAGTATGGCAGCAGCTATTTGAGTCATGACATTCCCTAAGAGCACGTTGTGCGTTATCTGAACTTTTACATTCGCTTCGTCCACCTTGTAGCACAGCAAGAAGCAACAACAAGTAAGTCCCCGGCCATAATGTCCACAAAATGCTCCTTTCAGTATTACTTTCTATTAGGCTCCATGTAACTGTAACTAGGAATTAGGAACAAGCAAATCCCCGTGATTCCAAACAAATCGATTAAAAATCAGAAAACCAAGTATGATATGAGAAGATATCTAAGCTCAATCAAACGTATATGAATGAAGTGAAAAGGTAAATCACACCATTGCCAGATCACTGAAATATAGCAGCCAATAGGTACTAATGCTCTAGCAGACAGGTTAATATCGCGTAAGTTGTGTAATCTTCAAAAGTTGAAGAGCACAATGTATCCATTAGTACTCTTGCATCTCTTGTGATGTTAGATTCCTATGACCTCAGATTCAGCATAAATTTGCAATTGTAAGCACATACTTGACAGAAAACGCATACTAGTCATAAATCAGTATGACAAATGGAAATCATAGTCAAGCCTGACGAGACTACCTCAACTTCTCCTGCGTTGAAAGAGGGTGAAAGTGGAAGCTATTGCAAGTCTTAATGAAAGGCATGGAAACATCCTATTTCTTTTGTTAAAGATGACTTTTTCATGTCGTCAACTCAGCATAGGAATGTAAGAAAATGAATGAATAGATTGAATAAGATCGTAGTAGCCATAGCTAAGCTTTTTTTGGAATTAATCAAATCTAACTCTT
Source organism: Nicotiana otophora (assembly GCA_000715115.1). Lineage (NCBI taxonomy): Eukaryota > Viridiplantae > Streptophyta > Magnoliopsida > Solanales > Solanaceae > Nicotiana > Nicotiana otophora. The sequence continues at coordinate 17,276 of AWOL01S0156714.1, forward strand.
AGCAATATCCCTAGAACTAAACAAATGGCATATTAGTTTTCTATCTAACACCGAAGAAATGATCCTACCAACAGATAAAAAGGACCATTTCAAGCCTCCTTGTTCAAATCTACTCATCTTTTCTCTTTGTCATATACTCATAATAAGTGTAAAATTTTTAATCTTTCAAAGTTTAAAAAAGCATCAAAGTAAACTTCGACTTTGACAAATCTTTAAACCTTCAATAGCAATTGCAATATGCAATTCTAATTTCTATTTCTAGATGACTAATGACATATTCCATTTCCAATAAAGGAACTACTCTTGTGCTTTTTCCGAATGAAAAGATGATATACCCACAAATTAGATAATTCAAAGACTAAAAAGAGTACAACTTCCAAATGAACTATAACTAATAATATCTTATTTGGTCAAACATGAATGAAATAAGGTCACTAAAGCTTAATATTCGTCAATATCTCTTCTTCCTAATAGATTTACATATAAAGAGAACAGAGCATCAGGATTGCATTCAGGCCTACATATCTATATTTGTAAATCGAGATACATTCAAGCAAAAAATAAAATTTGAGTAGCCACTGCTAATGGGTCGGCATTTCGTCGAATAGTTAATATGGCATATTTGAGTAAGCATAATTTTAGCATACAACTAAGAAAATAACTCACTCACATAAAATTAGGTATTCAAAATTATTTCACACAGAGTAAGAAGAGATAATCCAGTAAGTCTACCAACTATTTAGATGAGATAAAATTGAACAAATTAGAAGAAGCTCCCAAAACCCCAAAAAGAAAACTGCAGTAAATATGAAAACCACTAACCCGAAAGGAACTAAATGTGAAATGGGTTTGGCTTTGCTCGATAATAGACCTAGTTGTGCAAGAAAACAATGAGTTCTTTGGCAGCTCAGATCGGCGACCTTCACCAGCGAAGTGGGACCTAGCGATAGAAGAAAAAGGTATGTTCTTTAGAAGTCTAGATTTGCGACCTCCATCGGCAGAATAGACCTCCATATTATCGCTTCAGAACGATGGATTCTTCTTTAGGAGTGTTATATGAAGATGCTATATTTTGGATTCAACTATCGATTTGGACTAAACAACAAAAGGTCTCAGAGTACTACTTTGTCTCTCTTCAGGCTTAGGAATATTAGCAACTAAAAAGAAAGAAAAAAAAGAACTCCACTCAAAAGGGTGGGGTTTTGCGAAAAATAGAAGGGGGAAAATAAGGAGGGAATCTGAACCGTCCCAATAGATTTTATTTTAAGATAACCGTTTCCATAGATATACCTATTGTGACGATTTTGAAAACCGTAGTTATAGAAAAGACTAATGGAACGGTTCTAACACTACTGCGGCGGTTTACAACAGGATCCCTACCATACGCAACGGTTATAATTGTTGCAATAGACCATCTATAACGATGGTTATATCAACCGTTGCCAACAAACTGTTCCCATAGGCTCAATTTCTAGTAGTGAAGGTTTGATCAAAGTAGAGTAGTGAAATCCTTAGTCGTTCCTTTCCTCTCTATAATAGCTCTCTCCTCTCTCTAAAATGTCAGGTAACCCCCCAAAAATGAACCCTCAAGCAAGATAAATGAAATGGGCGTCAGATTATAAAATTGGGAAACTGAAGTCCTGATGCAGATTTGCGGTTACATATACAACCACATAACGCTTATGCGGTCCGCAAAATGGACCGCACAATGGCCTTTCAGAACTGGGCATTTCTAGTTCACTCTGCGACAATTCTGCGGTCCGCAGACCAATTCTGCAGTCGCATAATGGACCGCAGAACCTCCTTCCGAAATTCCTCATGCGGGATCTGCGATGGGATCTGCAGCTTGCATAACGGTTCTGCGGTCACATAATGGGCCGCATAATGGTCCTCAAATTTGGCAAATCTTTCTTCTTCATTCGCAGTCGATCTGCGGTCGCATAGTGGACCGTAGAACTGCCATGTTCTGGAAACTTTTTCCTTCAACTACTCGACACACTGAGCAACCCCAAAAGTCTGCACCTCGGGTTCTAGGTGAAATTTCTACAATCCTTAAACACATTAGCATACCTTGGCACCACAAAACCTCGGGTTCTAGGTGAAATTTCTCGGGGCCTTACAATCTACCGAAAAGCCAAACCTTAGTTAACTATTTCAATTTAAGGCTTAAAAATAGGAACTAAGTATTCCAATTCACTCTCGAACCTCTCAGGAACCAAACCATAGATACCTGCTAGTCATGAGTCATCAAATGCGTATACAAGAAATATCAAATAGGGGAATGGGGTACTATAATTTTAAATGATCGGTCAGGTCATTATGTTAAGCCATATTCAATGAGTTTATTAACTTATCTTCAATGAAGGGAACTGTTACACCCCATATTTTCGTACGTAAAAGTGCATCGTAAGTAAACTAATGTAAGACCAAAAATGAGATCATATTTGAAAGTATATAAATTAAGTTAATTATGTTACCTCGAAGATTACAAATATTGAAGATCATGAAAAACAAGTACAAAGAGGGTTGGAAGGTTAAGAAGCTAAGGGAATTGAAGAAAAAAAAATTTCCTCGAAAGTCAACAAGTTGGGAATATGATAACCCGTATATTTGGGGTGAGACTAGGGTTCTTAACATGATAAGAGGTATATGTTATAAGTTATTTTAGTCTTATGATAGTCATGTGTTAAGTTTTGAGGTCAAGCGAGTTGTGAAAAACAAGTCGATGAAAGTCAGCACAAGTTACGTTCATAAGTTTTACTGAAGTGTTGGTCAAATATCACTGCAATTTGCTCCCAATATACTTTGAGTTATGGGGTGATCCATCCATCAAATTGAATATCTTTGAGTCTAATCTCTAACACATTAAACCATTTGTCGATATGACATTGTAGTAGAGAGATATATGCATTTTTGCAAGACTGCGCAGACTGCTAGGTGACAAGTACGTGTGTCACCAACTTGCTTAAATGAGAGGACTAAATATGTCCAAAAGGAGGCTATTTTGGGTCGTCCAAAAATCCCTTTTAAGGGCTTATCTACTAAAAATATAACACTCATTATAGAGAAAAATAACCATAGGTAAGCCCCTGCAAAAATCCTCCCAAAAATTGAATAGAAACCCTAATTGATTTTCTCTTCTTTTCAAGTTCTAGTTAGAGGAAAACCTAGGGTTTGAAGAACCAATATAGGAGCTGAGATATTAAAAAAATATGGTAAGTTCAGTTCTCTATTTCATCAATTTTATTAGATGGAAATGTATGGAAAGTCATTCTATAATTGTAAGAACTCACGGGACGAAGATCGGAAGCCCTGAGTTCGAGTTATTCAACTTGTAGTGGACTCTTTTGTGGACTGTTTCGTGTTGATGTTGGATTGCATGTTTTGTTAATATTTTATGGAGTTTTTTAGGAGAAAGGGTGTGGAGAAATACCACGTAAATGAAGGATGGTGGGCTGGTCATTCGTCGTAACATTTTCGGGTTGTTTGACACTACTACGGTGGTCGTTTTCTGTATGAAGAGATTGGAGTGCGTTAGGTTGTTTTGTAGTATTGTGTAGTGTATATAAGGTTGTAAACTAATGTATATATGTTGTTATTGTTGTGTTCTTGTGTTGTTGGTGTTATCTCGAATTGGGAGGAAGTAAAGATTATAGGGGTGATGCTACCCGTTTAAATATAAAATAAGCTAGTCATTTGTTATGTGATACTTGTACCTTTCGTAACTTGATGAGAGTATTATTATCGTTGTTTTAGATTATGGTACAAAGAGACGAGTTCAACGTCGTTATTGGAAAGATTGTGACAAGGTATGTTAAGGCTAAACCCTTCCTTCATTTTGGCATGATCTCGTAACTACATGTGTTTGATAACGAGACACAAAGAGAAGTTCCTAGTCCTAAATTTATGTAGATTTTCCTAGTCTCATAAGTTACAGAATTCTCCCTTACCGGGACTTTATATTTATTTAAGTATTGTTTCCTTCCAGTTAAGAGAGTAGAGCGTTATATATATATATATATATATA
>AWOL01S0156714.1:28642-113940 GCA_000715115.1 Nicotiana otophora
GTAGCAGGGCTACGAGACAGGATTATGTGAGAAGCGCATTATTCGTGGTACTTCATTCATCCTGGTTCGACGAAGATGTATCATGACATTAAGGATGTGTACTGGTGGAACGATATGAAGAAGAACATTGCTGAGTTTGTCGCCTAGTGTCCTAGTTTCCACCATAAGCTCGGAGGGCTAATGCAAATTATAAAGGTCCCGGCATGGAAATGGGAGGCGATAAACATGGACTTTGTCACAGGTTTGCCTCGTTCTCATCTTAAGTTCGATTCTATATGGGTGATAGTCGATAGGCTCACGAAATCAACCCATTTCCTACCGATCAAATCTACATATACAACCGAAGATTATGCGAAGTTATATATTAAGGAGATAGTGAGGCTACACAAAGTACTAGTATCTATTATATCTGATTGCGGGGCCCAGTTTATAGCATATTTTTTGAGGTCATTTCAGAGAGGTCTAGGGATTCAGGTGAATCTCAGCACAACTTTTCATCCACAGACCGATGGACAAGCCGAGGGCACAATTCAGACGCTCGAGGATATGTTACGAGCATATGTGTTTGATTTTAAAAGAAGTTGGGATAAGCATCTACCTCTTATCGAGTTTGCATATAATAACAATTACCACTCCAGTATCCAGATATCTCCGTACAAGGCTTTATATGGGCGTAAGTGCAGATCTCCTATAGGGTGGTTTGATGTTGGAAAATCTGTGTTACATGGGCCAGACTTGGTTCAACAGGCCATAGAGAAAGTAAATCTTATCCAGAAGTGACTGTTGACATCTCAAAGTCGTCAAATTCATATCCTGATGTGTGGCGACGAGACTTAGATTTCGGGGTTGATGACCGCGTATTCTTAAAGGTATCGCCTATGAAAGGCGTGATGAGATTTGGTAAGAATGGCATGCTTAGCCCACAGTATATTGGGCCTTATAGGATTATTCGGAGAATGGGCCGAGTAGCTTATGAGTTAGATTTTCCCTCGGAATTGGAGTTTGTCCATTTAGTTTTTCATGTATCTATGCTACGGAAGTGCATTGGAGATCCTACCCGAGTGGTGTCCACTGATGATGTACCGATCACGTAGGACTTATCGTACGAGAAAGTTCTAGTTGCCATCCTAGACCGACAAATCTGCAAGCTACGAAATAAGGAGGTAGCCTCCGTGAAAGTTTTATGGAGAAGAAAGAACGTGGAAGAGATGATGTGGGAAGCAGAGGAAACAATGAAGTCTAAATACCCCCACCAATTTCAAATTGAAGATATGGCTCGAGATGGGATAATTCAGTACAGCTTTATTCAGGCCAGTAGGTCATCAGGTAAGCTCTTATTTTTTGGCTTTCAGTATTTATGATTGGCGGCCGTGTGAGGCCAAGTGTTGCTACTTATAGACATGGGCCATGTGTGGCATGTATAGTATGTTTAGCTGCGTGCAGGTTGGTTTTAGTCTAGTGTAAGGAGGAGACTCTGGCAAAATTTTCCAAGGTCTCTAAGAGTAAACATTCGAGGACGAATGTTCCTAGGGGGAATGATGTTACACCCCATATTTGAGTACGTAAATGTGCGTCGTAAGAAAACTAATGTAAGACCAAAAATGAGATCATCTTTGAACGTATATAAAGTAAGTTAATCATGTTACCTTGGAGGTTACAAATATTTAGGATCATGAACAACAAGTACAAATAGGGTTGGAAGGTTCAAAAGCTAAGGAAATTGAAGAAAATAATGTTTCGTCGAAAGTCGACAAGTTGGGAATGTAATAACTCGTGCCTTTGGGGTGAGACTATGGTTCTGAACATCATAAGATATTTATGTTATAATTTATTATAGTCTTATGATAGTCATGTGTTAAGATTTTAGGTCAAGCGAGTTGTAGAACAAAAGTCGATGAAAGTCATCACACGTTACATTCATAAGTTTTACTGAACCTTAGGTCAAATGTCACTACGATTTTCTCCTAATATGCTTAGAGTTACAGGGTGATCCATCCATCACATTGAAGATCTATGAGTCTAATTTCTAACGCATTAAACTGTTTGTCAATACAACATCTTAGTAGAGAGATATATGCATTTTTGCAAGACTGCACAGACTGATAAGTGACAAGTAGGTGTGTCACCTACTTGCTTAAATGAGAGGACTAAATATGTCCAAAAAGGGGCTATTTCGGGTCGGCCAAAGAGACATTTTAAGGGATTATATCCTGCAAATATAACACTCATTATATAGAAAAATAACCAGAGGTAAGCCATTGCAAAAATCCTCCCAAAAATTGAACATAAACCCCAATTGATTTTCTCTTCTTTTCAAGTTCTAGTTGGAGTAAAACCTAGGATTTGACGAACCAAGTTAGGAGCTGAGATATTCAACAAATAAGGTAAGTTTATCGCTATATTTAATCCATTTTTCTTCTAGAAATTTATGGAAATTCGTTCTATAATTGTAAGAACTTAGGGGATAGTGATCGGTAGCCGTGAGTTCGATTTATTCAACTTGTAGTGGACTGTTTCGTGTTGCTGCTGGATTTCATGTTTTGCTACTGTTTTAGGGAGTTTTGGAGGAGAAAGGGCATGGATAAACACCACATAAATGCAGGGTGGTGAGCTGGTCGTTCGTCATAACATTTTCGGGCTGTTTGACACTACTACGGTGGTCGTTTTGTGTATGAAGAGATTGGAGTGTGTTGGGCTGTTTTGTAGTATTTTGTGGTGTATATAAGGTTAGAAATTAATGTATATATGTTGTTATTGTTTTTTTATTGTGTTGTTAGTGTTATCTCGAATTGGGAGGAAGTAAAGATTATAGGGGAGATGCTACCTGTTTTAATATAAAATAAGCTTGTCGTTTGTTATGCGATAGTTGTACGTTTCGTAACTTAATCAGAGTATTATTATCGTTGTTGTAGATTATGGTGCAAAAAGACGAGTTCAACGTGGTTATTGGAAATATTATGATAAGGTATGTTAAGGCTAAACCCTTTCTTCATTTTGGCATGATCTCGTAACTACATGTGCTTGATAACGAGACATAAAGAGAAGTTCTTACTCCTGAATTTATATACATTATCCTAGTCTCATAAGATACAGAATTCTCCCTTACCGGGACTTTATATTATGTGAAGTATTGTTTCCATCTGGTCAAGCAAGCAGAATACCTTATGGTAAGTTATATACTGAGCCTACTGTGGCCGAGCACCTATGAGCGAGCCTAGAATAGGCGAGATACCGAGCCCAGTTTGTCCAAGTGCCTATGAGCTAGCCTTCCGAGCCTTATAAAGGCGGAAAACTATTTTACTTACTATATTGAGAGAGTTGAGTCGGTATCAGCAGGTAAGTATATCTCCGAATCATCTTTGACTCCCGGTTACTTTCAGTTGTTATATTATCAGTTCAGATTCAACTTTCAGTTATTTTATTGCCTTACATACTTGGTACATTATTTCGTACTGACGTCCCTTTCTTGGGGACGCTGGATTTCATGTATGCAGGTATGGATAGACAAACTGGTAGATCTCCTCCATAGGCGCTATCCGTGTTCAGCTTGATCGATAAGCCCCATGTCCTTCAGAGTTGCCAGGTCTAGGGTTTTGAGTACGTATTATGTATATATGTATATATATATTATGGGTAGGTCGGGGCCCTGTTCCGACCACAATACATCCATCAACAGAGGCTTGTAAAAATATCCTGTCAGTCAGTGCTGCATATTGGGCTTGTATGTATATTTTTGTTGGTGTGTCATCTGTAGTAGTTATAATGGCCTTGTCGGCCCAGCTTTATATTAATGTTCAGTCAGAGCTAGTTTCCATTTTGTTTTATATTTTGTTTCACGAATTGTCTTTCAATGTGGCCCTAAGGCCAAAGTATGACATTGTGTGTTCATAGTCCCTCAGTCTCAAGTTTGTACGCTTTGTTAAGTGAAGCACCGGGTGCCGATCTCACCCCCCTAGGTTTCGGGCGTGACAGGAACCAAATCAGATCTTAAGCGCCTTTGAGCTTTTCTAATAGGACGAGCGCCGTTCTTGACTACAAGATGATGACCTACCAATTTTGGGGTCCAAGATAAGCATCTCTTTATAACTCAAAGCAAAGATATCTCTATATTCCTTGAGTAACTCAACATAAGCACTTGCTTCATCAACTACTGGTAAGTAACTTAGATATGTGGGCCTTGGTTTTTTATCAGATCCAAGTTTAACATCTTTCAAGGCATAAACTATGATCTTTACCCCTTCTTCGAGTTCTAAGGGAGCATCGTTAGCATCTTCATCTTCTTTGGGATCACCATAGTCGAAAAATATGTGGTAACACCAAGAGATATCCTCCAATTTCTCGTCAACCTCCATTAAAGATGAAATATATTGTTCATCTTCTACAGTGACATGATATGAAGAGTACATGTTTTCTTCATCTTTATCATGTTCCTTGGTATAGACCACAGATTGTGACTTTTCCTTTAGTACTTCCTCTTACGAGAGTAGAAGTGTTGTTTGTTGCCTCGTTCTAGAAGGAAACAAACTTTTGAAATCATTATAGACCTTTTGGTTTCTAGGTGAAGCAGGTGTTCACATGATTCGTTAATTCCTTCGAAACTTGTTTTTCCTCTTCAATGGCCCTAACCTCTCAAATACCAAAGTTTCTCACCATTTATTTTACATGTCGATCAAAGATAGAAGGATTGTAAGAAACAACAAATTCATATTCCACAGTGATATAGTAGTTGCTTGCCATTTTTATGGAAATTCAATTTGGTGGAGGTCGTGGTATCCCAAACCATCATGTGATTGCATCACGAGAACTTCTGATGGGAGCTTTCCTAAATTCGATGGCTCACTGTGATTGAATCCATCCTTTACAAATAACTTGTAAGCATTTGGATCAAAACCTTTATTTTATGTTTTGAAGGTAATGCCACATTTAGTGGTGGATTCTAGGCCACAAACTTTGCAAGTAGCTCTGAAGACAACTCTCACACCTCAATCCATTTGTTGGGAAGAATTAGCCCCTTTAGCATATTAATTTGGAGATCAGATGATTGACCTTCTTTTTATCTCTGTCTTTGGGACATAACGAAGGACATGAGTTACCTTCTAGCCAAATGACACAATTTTTCCTTTACGAGATTTATTTAGGCTAGGGTGAGCTTCCTCAGCAATGACCTTTACTTTACCAGCTTCCACCTCAACTCTTTTAGTTCGGAGCTCATTACTTTTGTTCTTTATGATTTTGTCAGCTTTAATTCCTTCATGATATGATTTTTCAAGTAGAACTTTGCATCGGCGAAGTGTGACTCAGCCTCTCTGAATGGCTTGTCATTAGAAACTATCATCTCTTAGATCCCATCCTCGTAATACTTCAATCATTGATAGTAGTTAGATTGAATCACTCTATTCTTATGTATCAAAGTCATGCCGAGCAATATGTTGTTTGAAGTCTTTGTGTTGATCAGATACAATGTCATGATCCAAATCCCACAAATGATCGTGATGGTACCTAACCCCACCCCATTAGGTAAGCCAACATCCAAAATCCACAAAAATAAAGTCAAGTATATGATAGATTGTTGACATGATATAAAAAAAATAAGTCTCACAACATCAACCCAAAAGCGGAAAATACTACAACAAGCTCCCGAAACTCGGTTGTACAAAGTCATGAGAGACTACGATGAAATACAACTAAGTCTCATATTACAGAAGTACTATCTGGAATAAGTGAGTTGTAAGTAAGGCCGAGGACTCCATAAGCTGCGAATCCAAGAGCAGCAACTCACCAAGAAGTCTCCAAAGCTCCCAGACTCCCATCTGAGTACCGCTAGGACCAACACTAAGATCTGCACAAAAATATACAGAATTGTAGTATGAGTACAAAGACAACGTGTACTTAGTAAGTATCAAAACTAACCTCGGTGAAGTAGTGGCGAGGTTTATGTCCTATGATACTCACAAACAAATATACTTTTACAGTTCATGCATATACATAGCAAGGAAATGGAAAGAGATGTTGTACCGCAGGAGAATGTACCATGAAATAGAGATTTAGACATGAATCATCCTATCTCGCCTATCAAACCAATGCATGTAACAGAGGCATAAAGTAGAATATTTAGATGATATGTACAGGAAACATATATAATGCATGATATGACATAAAATATTCACTTAAGTAATCAAAACTCCATCTTTACGCCCAACTCATCAACCAATACCATCATCATTAATACCATCACAATCTGAAATTCATCATTGTCTCACAAACTCTGCATGTACCCCAGTAAGAGAGACGAATTGTAGGGCGACCCTATGGGGATGGTTCCTTTATCAACATACTATGCGGAAACTCGTCGTGCCATAACATATCAGTATCACAATTATCGTGTGACATAAACCATTGTTACATAACAATACCTATCTGCTCATAATGTCCCAATGTTCCATAATTATATCTATTTGTATCAAGATCTACATCTCCAATGATGTATACATATGATCAAGAAATAACCAACAAGATGCACAGGGACATTATAAATAAAGATGTGAATCTTTGTTTATGATATAAAGTATGACTATGGCTAAATCAAGTATGTCAACAATATCAAGAATAAACCATCATGCCCAAATAAGATGTCATATGTCTCGCATGAGTAAATATGCTCACATAGTCATACAATAAAGTAAAGCATAAATAAAAAAGAACACACAACCAAACAAGGCATAAAAATGCCTAAAGTTTACCCCGAGCATGAATAAATCATGACACATACGTATACACTAGTCACCTCACATATATGTTCCACCCAACACATTACAATTAGCAAACAAGATCATTTGCTAATGTATATTCCCACAAACCAAGTTTAGGCGAGATATTTACCCCTTTTCCCCTAACACGCTTTAGCCTCTAATCATGTCTTTTCCTATATTCATGACCTCCAAATTCTCCACATCTAGCCAAATAATACTTAACGAGATCAAATAAATCCATAGAAACCAATTTCAGATAAAAAAGATTCAATCTTTAATCAAATCACAAAAGTCAACAAAAAGTCGACCCGGGCCCACATGGCTGAAACCCGAGGCTAGGGTCAGATCCCATTGACCCATAGCCCCACAAGTCTAAATATGTGATTATTTTCCAAATTCGAGTCCAAATTTGTGTTCAAAACCTGAAAATACACTCTCTTAAGTTATAGATAAAAATCCCAAACTTCACTCTTTGATTCCATATTTTAGGTATAGAAATCCATGGGAAATCAAGATATATAATCAAATCAAAGTAATAATTACGTACCCTCAAGATTGGGGTGAAATCCCTCTTCAAATTATCCCCTTCCCGTTCTCAGAAACTCAAAAATATCAAAAACGAGATAAACCCGAAATCTAGACAAAATGTACTCCTGGAGAAAATTCCTTAATCGTGATCACGACTGGGCTCACACGATTTCTAAGGCCAACTTGCCTGGTTCCTACGTGATCACGATCTCAACCTCCTCCCACGCGAATGCGATGCACCAGCCTCCAATCCTACGCGATCGCGAACCTCATCCATGTGATCGTGAAGCACATATCACCCCCTCCCCCTTCCCCTGGCCAAATTCTTCTACGTGATCACGAAACTCAGCTTCGTGATCGGGTGCACTGCTGAGCACCAGAAAACTAGCTATTCAAACTTAGCTCAAAATGCATCGAAACCATACTGAAACTCACCTAAGCACCCCTGAACTCCGTCCAATCATCCTAAAATGTTCTTACGCCCTATGCAAACTTCTCCAAAGGCTCGAAAAACCAAAAATAACATCAAACCCAAGAATCAAGTATCAAACCAAAAATCTCAAGTTCTCTTAAGTTCAAAATTCTAAGTTTCAACTAGAAGTGTTGAATCAACCTCGGGACACTCGAGACCCGAACTGAACATACGTACAAGTCCAATATTATCATAAAAACCTATTCAACTTTCAAATCATCAATGCAGGGCCATTTACCCACAATGTTTACTTTGGTCAACTCTTCCAACCTTAAGCCTTTACTTAGGAACTAAGTATTCTAAACCACTCTCGAATCCCTTGGGAATTGAACCATACTTACCCGCAATTCATAAAACATGAAAGAAACATACAGAAAGCATCAAATAGGGGAATGCAGTTCTATAACTTAAAATAACCGGTTTGGTCGTTACATTATGCACCTCTTAAATAAATGTTCATCCTTAAACGAGTTTAAAAATATACCTAAACTGCTTAAAAGATGTGGATATATGCTCTACATCTCTAACATGGCCTCCCAAGTAGCCTTCTCAATCGAGTGCCCTTTTTAAAGCACCTTCACCAAAGCGATCTCTTTAGACCTCTACTTACGAAGTTGCCTATCCAAAATGGCTACTGTCTCTTCTTCATAAGTGAATTCTTATCAAGCTGCACCTTGATGAAGTCTATAACATGCGACTTATCTTTATCATACTTCCAAAGCATCCAAATGTGAAATACCAAAAATGACCCTGCTAAGCTGGGAGCCAATGCAAGCCTATAAGCAGCCTCTCCCACTTTCTCCAACACCTTAAATGGTCCAATAATCCTCGGACATTATTTTTCCTTTTTCCCAAACCTCATCACACCCTTCATGGGTGAGGCTAAAACTAGCCAATTGGAGAACGACATTGTCTACCATACAAGGCCTCAGACAGAGCTATCTAATACTAGACTAGTAACAAATTATTTTTCTCAAAATTGGACTGGACTGATAACGGTTATTGCAAGAAAACTCCGCCAAAGGAAATAACTGATCCCAATAGCCTCCAAATTTAACCACATAAGCTCTCAACATGTCCTCAAGAATCTAAATAGTGTACTCTAACTGACCATCTGTCGGCGGATGAAAGGCTAATCTATTCTCAACTTGAATACCCCACTCCCGTTGTACTGCTCTCCAAAAGTGAGATGTGAATTGAGTGACACAGTATGAAATGAGAGAAATAGGCACTCCATGCCCGTAATACCTTTCGGATGTAAATTTGTGCTAACTTCTCCGAAGTATAAGTAGTCAACACCAGAGTAAAGTGCACGAACTTGGCTAACCTACCATAAAGATCCAAATAGAATCAAACTTCCTCAAGGTACGTGGTAAACCTACCACAAAGTCCATAGTGATACACTCCTACTTCCACTCCGGTATTAACCATAATCAAACCAAGTATTTTTTGATATTCATACTTAACTTGCTGGCAATTCAAATAACAAGAAACATGACAAACGATGTCCTTCTTCAAGCTCCGCCACCAATAGTGTTTCTTCAAATCACAATACATCTTTGTATCACCTGGATGAATAAAATACCATGAACTATGAGCCTTCTGAAGTATCAACTCCTTCAAACCATCAAGATTTAGGAACAGAAGGATGACTCTGATGTCGCATAATGACATCATCATCAATAACCACTTCCTTAGAACTCCCTCGTTGCACCATGTCCTTAATCACTTGTAAATGGGGATCATCATACTGGTGAGCCTTAATGCGCTCAAACAAGGAGGACTGAGCAACAACAAGATTTCTACTAGGCTCAAAAATATCCATTCTCACAAGTCTACTAGCCAAGGCCTGAACATCTATAGCCAAATGTCTCTCCTCAGTTGGAATGAATGCCAAATCACCCACACTCTTCGCTTTTCTACTCAAGGCATCCTCTACCATATTCCCCTTACACGAATGATACAAAATAGTGATATAATAATCATTAGGAAACTTAAGCCACCTTCATTACCTCAAATTTATATCCTTCTACTTGAACAAGTGCTAAATATTATGATGATCACTGTGCACCTGACATGACACATTGTACATGTAATGCACCCAAATTTTTAGTGCATGCACAATGCCAACTCAAAATCATGAACTGGATAATTCTTTTCATAGGGCTTTAACTGCCATAGTGCATAAATAGTCACCATACCATCCTACATCAATGCCGTACCTAGGCCAGCCCGTGAAGTATCACAAAACACTGTGTATGGCCCTGAACCTGTAAGAAGTACCAACACTGGGGTTGTAGTCAAAGCAAACTTGTGCTTATGATATCTCTCCTCACATTCATCATACCATCTAAAAGGAACACTATTCTAAGTCAACTTAGTCAATAGAGCTGCAATAGATGAAAACCCCTCTACAAAACAACGATAGTAGCCTGTCAAACCCAGGAAAATCATGATCTTTATAGCTAAAGTAGGTCTTCGCCATCACTAAACCGCCTCAATATTCTTTGGATCAACCTTAATACCAACACCAAACACTGTGTGACCCCAAAATGCAATTGATTCAAACCAAAACTCACACTTAGGAAACATAGCATAAAGCTTCTCCTCCTTGAAGGTCTAAAGCACAATCTTCAAATGATGCTCATGCTCTTCCCTACTACCAGAGTAAACCAAGATGTTATCAATTAATACTACCACAAAAGAGTCCACACTCATAGCAACTTCTCATATGTCTCAAATATCCATACTCATAGCAACTTCTCAAATTGTGTGGCTACTAGGACTAAGTATGCCTCTAACAACCAGAATAACCACTAAAAGAACCTTGCCCTGGAGGTGCACTAAAAGAACCATGTGCGGAAGGTGCAGCGTGTGATGACTGTCCTTAACGAGCACTCTAAAACCTATGTCTAACTGGAGTGCTGCGAGAAGTTTGGAGTGCTGACATAACTGGCCTACTATGATGGCTTCTACCATATTGGCCCTTGCCTCTAGAGTAGGCACCACTAAACCTTCCAATCCCACGAGGATTCTTGGCATCTCTCTCCTTTCTTTCCTGCGGATGCGCTCTAAGCTGGTGGAAGCTAATCTCAGTCTTAACCGCTCGTGCGATCCCATACTTGATATCGTAATTGAGACCCTCTATAAATCTCTATACATTCTCCTTCTGAAATGGAATAAAAAAAGCCGCATTACGTGTCAGCTCTGTGAACCTCATATTATAATTAATACATCCTGCTACAAGTTCTCAAATTGACTACGCAACTCGTCTCTTCTAGTGAGTGGGATGAACTTCTATATAAAGAGAGTCAAAAACTTAGTTCAAGTAAGAGGTAACCCTATTGACCTGATCTGCTCATATGTCTGCCACTACCTCTTGGCTAGCCCTCTCAACTAAAAAGTAGTGAAATTAACTCCATTGGTCTACAGGAGATCCAAATTGTGCAAAATCTCATGGCACCTATCCAAGAAATATTGAGCATCCACTGTGGGATCACTATTAACACATGGAAGATCTAACTTCTAGAATTGATCCATCCTATTCTTATCATCAACAGACATAATAGGCCTAACCTCTATCGTAACTGCAGCAATAGGCTGAAGTAACCCAACTTGTGGAAGATCTGGAACTCTCGAGGTTTAAAACATAGTAGTGACCTACTCTAGAGTGTTAGTAGATAGGGTCTGGACTCCTTTTCCATCATGAGAAGTAGTTGAGACTGTGGGAATCATCTCGGCATGTGCCAAACATTCAAAGTAGCTTAGAATCCAGACCATGGTGTCCTAAAGCACAAGAGTAGCAATGCAACCCTCGGGAACTTAAGTTGGTTCAAATGGAACACCTTGATTTAGAACCCGGTCCCCTACTGGAGCTATATGTGGCTCCTCGGAAGCAACTCTATCATGAGCACTAGTAGTTGTAGGTGCTTCACTCTTTCGGGTTCTGCCGTACATGCTCTGGCCTTAGCTAAAGCCATACCCCAACCTCTGCCTCTCCCTGCTCTGGACTAGGGTACTAGCTTCTTCTCGGCGACTGCTGACGCATGTGTGATCACCATCTGTGAGAGAATAGAATAGTAAAGACTCAAATTTTAGGATGTAACAAAGTCGCACGATAGAGAAATAAAGAAAGTTATGTTTCCTAAATGTCCAATAGCCTCTCGAATATAAGTATAGACGTCTCCATACTGATTTGCAAGACTCTACTATACATGCTCATGACCTGTAGGACCTATGAACCTAGAGCTTTAATACCAACTTTGTCATGACACAAATCCCACCAATGGTCATGATGACACCTAATCTCATCCCTCTAGGTAAGATTACATCCAAAATCACCAAACAAGCCAAATACATGATAAATTTCTATCATGATATAAACAAAACATAATAAGTCTCACAACATTAACCCAAAAGCAGTAAATATTACAACAAGCTCCCAAAACCTGGTAGTACGAAGTCATTAGCTACTAAGATCAAATACAACTAAGTATCATAATACAAAAGTACAGATTTGAATAAGAAAACTGTAAGTAAGATAGAAGGGGACTCTATAAGCTATGAATCCAAGAGCAGTAGCTCACCAGGAAGTCTTCAATCATGGTCCTAGGCTCCTTTTGAGTACCTCTAGGACTAACACCAGGATCTACATGAAAATATACAGAAGTGTAGTATGAGTAAAGAGAAAATGTGAACTCAGTAAGTATCAAGACTAATCTCGGTGACTTAGTGGTAAGGTTCAAGTCATATGATACTCACTAACAAAAATACATGCACAGGTCAAGCATATAAACAAGAAATAGAGATTTAAAGAAGAATCATCCTATCTCGCCTATCAAATCCAATGCATGTAATAGAGGCATCCAGTAGCATATATAGATTATATGAACATAAAGCATATAGAATGCATGATATGATATAAAAGACTCACTTAAGTAATCAAATCTTCCACCTTTACGTCCAACTCATCAACCAATACCATCATCATCAATACCATCATAAATATCTAAATCTAACACTCATCTGTGTCTCACAAACTCTGCGTGTATGCCATTAAAAGAGAAACCTGGGAGGGAGATCCTAGGGAGATGGATCTGTATCTACACGCTGCATATAAACTAATCGTTCCATAACATATGGATATCGCAATCACCAAACGGCATAAACTATCGTGCCATAACAATACCATATTGCTCATTGACCCAAAGTGGAATATTTATTTTGATATGTATCAAGGTATTCAAATCCAAGTATGTATGCACATGCTAAACATATAACTAACAAGATACACAAGGACATAATAAATAAAGATACGGATGCATTTTCATGGCATAAAATATTAATACTATAACGACACATCTGGTCGTTTTGAGCTTTAGCATTTCTGTTTGGCGGTTTAAGACTTTGATTAGCTTCATATGATGTATTATAACTTAGTATATGGTTGGTTTTGATGTTCGTAATGTTCGATATTGATTTAATAGAGTGATTGTCAATTTGGAAGCTTTAAGTTGGAAGAGTTGACTAAGATTGACTTTTGAGTAAACGACATCAAAATTGGGATTTGGTGGTTTCAATAGTTTTGTATGGTGTGTGTGGACCTTGGAGTATGTATGGATTTGAATTTAGATGTTCCTAGAAGGTTTTGGCTTTATTTGTCGAAAGTTAGCAATTTGAAGAATTGGACAATTATAGGTTTGACCAGGAGTTGACTTTGGTGTTACGCACTCCTATTGTGGTTTTGAGACCTTGGACAGGTCCTAATTATTTATATAAACTTGTGTGCAAAGTTTGGTTGTTCTCTGGAATGTCTAAGTGTGATCCGGATGCATTCGGCGAAGTTTGAATGTTTAATAGTTAAGAGATGGATTCGATCTTCCATTCTTGGTTTTGATACTGTTATTCATGTTTTGAGACTTTGAACAAGTTATAATAAGGTATTTGTACTTGCTGGTATGATTGGGCGAGGTCCTGAGGGGATCAAGTGTGTTTTGGGTCATTGGTTGAGAGACTAGTTAAGTTAAGGATTTGGACTTTGACCACGGTAACATTGGTCAAGATGACCTCTTTTCGGTGTTTTGAGTGTGCAAGCAGGTTCTTAGCATATTCTATGATTGAAAATCATAATTTGTGTCCATGAGGTTCCATATGAGTTTCAGGGGTGGTTTCGGACAATTTCGGTTGAGAATGGGATTGCCGGTGGTGCTACTTTGCAATTGCAAACTTTTGGTTGCATTTTCGAACCCCGCATTTTTAAACTTCTTGTCGCAATTGTGGAGTTCTCAATTCCAAACTATTTGTCACTAATGCGACATCTACAGCTGGGTTATTAATTGGAATTTCGGAATTTTAGCTCATTCTGTCATATTTTGAACCCAAAATATGGAGAGGTGCAATTTTTCAAGGAGATTTTCATACAATCAAGAGGGTTATGGATCATCGAGATTTGGTATAGGTTTCAAATTTCGGGCACGCGGGCCCAGGTTGACTTTTGTTGACTTTTAGAAATTCATCAAAGATTGAAGCTTTATTGACTAGGATTACTTCTTATTGCATTGGTTGACTTTCTTGGATGATGTGTGGCTTGGATTTGTGTGATTGGAGGTCTAGAGCTAGGTTTTGATGCGATTCGAGGTTGAAAACTAGTCGGATGAGGTAAATATCTTACCTTGCTTTGGTTTGAGGGAATGTTTCCTAATAACAATATTGGTTGCTACATGCAGGGCGATATATATGCGAGGTGACGAGCGTATATGCATGTGCCATGGTTATTCATGCTAGGGGGTAGATGTTAGATTACCTTATGCTTTGTTTGGTTGTATGATCTATATGTTCTATGGTTTACTCGATTGAATGACCACATGACAACTATGAGCCATCTAGAGTTAAATGTTGAGGTTAATGATATCTTACTTTAAGCATGATGAATTATTCATGAGATCGTTGTTATACTTGATTTAGACATAGTCACACGTATATTATGAACACACATATGTACTTGTTATTCTTGTGTTATGCCTTAAATTTTTTGTATGACTACTTGAGTATCCTTGCCCATGTTAAAGACTATTATTTGTCTTTTGATACTTAATTAGGCATGCTGATTATTTGGATGATGGATTACATGTTGGATCCATCGTCATATGTACATATTGGCATACATCCTACCTAAGGATTATCCCTTGTGTACATGCATACACCCATGCATGGTTATCTCTCTCTCTCCATGTGCATTATATATGCTTATCTCTTTTTTATATGCATATATTCCTAAACATGGTTCTCGGAAATAGATTAAGGTTATGGCATGAGGTTTTTGCCGTGTGGATATTGTGAGTTTTTTATATTGATATTGAATTGGCACGTGGTCTTTGTCGGGCAGTGATTGTGATATGAAATTGATTTGGCATGAGGTCTTTGTCATGCGGTTGATATGATTATGGAACGTGAGTTATTCGTGCATCGTGTGGATAAGGATCCATCCCCGTAGGGTTGCACTCTTATGTTTCTCTCTTGATAACGTACACACAGGTTGTGAGAAACCGACGGGTTTCTAGTTGACATGGATTATGAAAAAATTATCAGTGGTTGGACTTCACATCTTTTCTCTATTTGCAAACTTCTTGGATGTGTACATGATTTTACTGCATATCTTCTTTATATGCTATCTCCGGAATATATATATCTTCTCTATATGCTGCTTTACTTGATGAAATGAATCACGATACATATCCTCTCTATATGTTAGTCCGTGTAACTTGACTTGTTTATTCATGCATATTCTCTCTATATGCAATTGTTCACGGTTTATTTGATGTTTCATACATATCTTCTCTATATGAAGTGGTAGAAGGCTTATTTGATATTAAAATGCTTAACTTGTCTATGTGTTGATCTGTAGTTAGGTTATGATGCTTGTGCATATCTTCTCTATATGCATCGATGGCCTTATATGTACTTTATGCTTCGATTTTGGTACTATTGTTGGGTACATGTATATGTTATTGAGCTACAGGTTAAGTAAATTAAGTATCTTATGACTTGAAAACCTTGTCACTACTTCACCGAGGTTAGCCTTGATACTTACTGAGCACATGGGGTTGGTTGTACTTATATTACACTTCTGTATCTTGCGTGCAGATCTTGGAGTCGAGCTGCTGTAGATGACAAAGGCTAGCATTGAAGTTATACCAGCGTTCCAAGATACAAGCTACTACTTGTTCATGGTAGTTTAGGATTTGTACTTCTATTTATGTATATACAAATAGATGTTGTATTTGCTTTGTGGACCGATGTTGTAAAGCTATATCTTAGTGTCTCATGACTTGTACTACCAATCCTTAGGATAGTTGTATGGTGTTTTTCATCTTATTTATTGTTTATTGATGATTTTTCATTTGAGTTGCGTTATTTATTGTTTGGCTTACCTAGCATGACAGGGTATGCCATCACGACTAGGTGGGGTTTGTGTCATGACTGTTACGGGTAAATCAAGTATATCAAAATCTCAAGAGTAGCCCATCATGCCAAATATGATGTCATATTTCTAGCATGAATAAAAAGGCTCATGTAGTCATACAATCAAGTAAAGCATAAGTCAAGAAGAATACACAACCAAACAAGGAATAAAGAAGCCTAAAATCTACTCCGAGCATGAATAAACCATGACACCCGTATATACGCTAGTCACTTCGCATATATGTTTCCCTCAAAACATTACATTTAGCAAACAAGATTATTTCTTGAGGTATTTTCCCTCAAACAAAGATTAGGCAAGACACTTACCTTATTCCCAAACAAGCTTTAGCCTCCAATCACGTCTTTGCCTCTATATGTGACCTCCAAATGCTCTAAATCTAGCCACACAATATTTGACGAGGTCAAGTAAATTCATAGAACCCAATTTCAAACAATAAAGTTTTCATTTTTAATCAAATCTCAAAAGTCAACAAAAAGTGAACTCGAACCCATATGGCCAAAACCCGAGTCTAAGGTTAGATCTTGTTGATCCATAACTTCATGAGTCCAAAAATGTGATTATTTTCTAAATCTTAGTCCAAATCGAGGTTCAAACCCTCAAAATACACTCTTTTAAGTTTTAGACAAAAGTCCCAAAATTCACTCATTGATTCCTTCATTTAGGTATAGAAATCCATGGGAAATTAATATATATTATCAAATTCAAGTAAGAGTTACCTATCCTCAATATTGGGGTGAAATCCCTCTTCAAAATCTCCTCTTCCCATTCTCCAAGACTCAAAAATGGTGAAAATGAGCTAAATCCCAAAATCTTGACAAAATAAACCCCTAGAGCCAATTCCTTGATCACGATCGCTACTGGGGTCATGCGATTGCGAAGGCCAACTAGCCTAGCACCTACGCGATCTTGACCTCCTCCCACGCGAATGTGAATGCACAAGCCTCCAACCTTAAGCGATGGCAAACCTCCTCCGCACGATTTTGAAGAAAAAATCACCCCTCGCCAAATCCTTCTATCCAATCGCAAGACTCAGCTCCGACATCGCGATGCACAATTGTGCACCAAAAATCCAGTAGTTCAAACTTAGCTTACAATGCTCTACAACCACCTCAAAACTTACCCCGAGCCCCCCGAGACCCCGTCCAATTATCATAACAAATTTGTATACCCTATGCAAACTTGTCTAAAGGTTCTTAACAACAAAAACAATTTCAAAACAAAGAATCAAGCATCGAACCAAAAATCTCAAATTCCCTTAAGTTCAAAATTTCAAATTTCGGCTAGAAGTGCCGAATCAAAATCCCGGCCCACTGATGACCCGAACCATAGATACGTATAGGTCCAAATGCATCATAAGGACCTATTGAAACCTTCAAATCACCAATCCCATGTCGTTTACCCACAATATTGGGTTTGGTCGCCTCTTCCAACCTCAAGCCTTTAGTTAGGAACAAAGTGTTCTAAATCACTCCAAAACGCTCGAAAACTAAACCATCTTTACCCTCAAGTAATAAAGTATCTAAGCAACCTACGAAAAGCATCAACTATGGGAATGAGGTTCTAAAACTCAAAACAATCAGTCGGGTCATTACATTCAGCCATGCACTTGACTGCATATCTCCAATGGCGATCTCAAATTTACTAGCACCTATTTCTCTTTTCCCCTTGATTGATTCCTTGAATCATCAAGCAGCTTTCCAAGAGTTCATCCACGAGAATATCAGGGTCTTTCATGGTGAAAATTAGCAAGATGTTCACTTAAGATCCTCCATTAGTTATGTCGCGACCCAAAATCTCATCGAAGTTGTGATGGAGCCTAGCAACAAATATGCAGAAATAAACATAAAAAATGATAAGAAATAGTCTCAAATAGCGTAATAGCATAAATAAATAAAGTCGTAAAGTCAATACAAGGGAATCCACCCCATAATCTAGTGTCACCGAGGGCATGAGCTCTATAGAATACTAAATACAGAGTCTAAACAAAATACTTTATTGTCCAAAGACTAAAAAGTAATAACAATAGATAAAGGGGGAGACTTCAAGGCATGCGAATGGAACTGCATTGCTACCTCAAAATCACCAAGCAAATTCGGATAAATAGCTCACTAGCAACCATCACTATCAGCAAAACTTGGATCTGCACATGAAGTGCAAAGTGTAGTATGAGTACAACCGACCCTATATACTCAATAATTATCAAGTCTAACCTCGAAGAAAGCAGTGAAGAGTTGGCAAAGCCCGATGCTCACTTACAACATCCAACAACGACAGTAATAGTAAAATAATAGCATATAAGAAAAAGCAGCTCAAATAATAACAGGCTCAACTCAAACACAATAAGACATGAATTTCAAGCTCTAAACATCAAGTAGAGACATCAAATACCAATTAGCATGAGGAAAGCACAACTCTATGCAAGCATAACACATATACATGACAAATCAACAATATTAAAGTTTAATAATCAAGTATACACAATCTCAGCACACTCAGAGTGCCTGGCACAAGTACCTCTCATTCATACTTTTAGCACTTTCACGGTGCCTGACACAATTCTGCCAAATCAAACTCTCAGCACTCTCATGGTGCCTGGCACAATTCCCCTGAATCAGCATACATGCACACATTCAGTACTGTATGGTTTCCTGGCATAAGACCCTCAATAAGCACATATCGTGTCCCTGCACTCACAGGGCCCAAAATAACATGGGTTATCACTTGACTCCGAACGGGAGGATCCTACCCCAAGTGCTGATCAGATCAAAGTTAATGATCAATAACACTCAGCCTAATATGGGGCATGGTGCAAGCGTCACCTCTCAATCAATATCAATACTCAACAACCAATGCCACTCAACCCAGTATGGGGACTTGACGCAAACACCACCTCATAATCAGTACAATACGACTCTATGGCCCATGATCAATCCGCTCAAATTTTAATATGCCAACATCTCACAGTATCATAATCAATATACCTCATGGAATATGCCCATGTGCCACAACTCAGCTAAAACTCGTGTCACACACAAGGACACTAACAATGGGTGAGATAACATATAAAAAGTGCACAGATATAGAGATATAAAATGCGGATATAATATCATGACTGAAAATAAGGAAAATAGCTCAACAAAGAAAAAAATAACCCTATCGTGTCTCAAACAGATATGTAGATAACTCGGGCATGATTTCTAGCATGGATAATAGCTCAAGTAGTTATACAAGTGGAGGGTAAACGGTATCAAAAAAGCATCATAGCAAAACAAAGCATATAATAGCCTAAGATCTACCCGGATCATGAATAACCACGGTGCACACATATATTCTCTCCACCTCACTTATACGTTACCCCCAGCATATCACAAGTATCATAGCCAACAGGAAAATACCCTTAAATAATCCTAGGCAAGATACTTACCTCATCCGGGCTAGTCTTCAACCCCAAATCATGTCAAAATATCGCTCTAACCTTCCAATCACATAAATCCAAGCAAAAAATATCCAAGGAAGTCAACAATGCAATAAGAAGCGATCTCA
Source organism: Nicotiana otophora (assembly GCA_000715115.1). Taxonomy (NCBI): domain Eukaryota; kingdom Viridiplantae; phylum Streptophyta; class Magnoliopsida; order Solanales; family Solanaceae; genus Nicotiana; species Nicotiana otophora. The sequence goes on from AWOL01S0156714.1 coordinate 48,417, forward strand.
AACCATTAAGCTTCGATCTTTGAAGAAATTTCCAAAAGTCAACCCGGGCCCGCATGCCCGACATCCGCACCAAAATTTGATGACCCATAACCTGTTGAGTTCAAAAATATAATTATTTTCCAAAACCTAGTCCAAATCAGTACTCAAATTCCCACAATACTCTCTCTTAAAGTGTAGACAAAAGCCCCAAATTCCCTTTTAAAATTCCAAGTTTTAGGTGTAGAAATCCATGGGTAATCAATGTATATAACCTAATCCAAATGTGAATTCCTTACCTCCAATGTAGTAGGAAATTTCTCATCAAAATCTCCTCTTCTCGGAGTCTAGAGCTCAAAATAAGAAACAATGGTAAAATCCCAAAAATGGCAACTTATATACTGTGCCAGTAGTACTCATCGTGATCGCAGCCCCACAATCGCTATCGTGATTCACAAAATCCACACTGCCTCTGACACTACTTCGTGAATGCGGCCTACAGAATTCAAACGGGAAGGCTAACTAGCCTCACCACTCCTCAAACGTGCGGGACCATATGCGAACATGAACCTTTGTCGCTCAACCTCCTGTAACACTTTGCGAACGTGAAGTTTGGTGTGCGAACGCGATGAACATATCCTACAATACTCCGCAAAGGCAAGAACTATACCGCGAATGCAATTCAAAAATCACCAGTGACAAAAAATACCCTACGCAATCATTAAGCTCCATCCGCGATAGCAAAGCTCATCAGATGCACCAGAAAATAGGAAATGTAAACTCAACCAAAATGGTTAGAAACCACCCTGAATCAAACCTGAGCCCCACGGGACCCCGTCCAATCATCCCAACAAGTCCAAATACATTATCCAAACATTTCTAAAGGCTCCAAACACTACAAATAACTTCAAAACCAAGAATCAAATGTCAAGATCGTTCTCTTAACTTTCAAACATTCCAATTTCACCGAACTCGTCCAAATCACACTAAAACACTCTGGATCATAATAAAACTTTGTACACAAGTTCCAATCAACTAAGTGAACTAACCCAAGGTCTCAAAATAATAATAGGAGTCCAATAACACAAAGTCAACTTACGATCAAATCTATGAACTCTCTGATTCTTAAAATATCCAACATTCAACAAATAGGGCCAAAACCATCTAGGAACATCCAAATTCAAAACTCAACATATGCCCAAGTGAAACATCACCATACAAACCTATTTAAACAATCCAATTTTGATTTTGATGTCATTTTCTTAATAGTCAAACCTTGGTCAACTCTTCCAACTTAAAACTTTCGAATTGAGATCTACTCTTCCAAATCAACTCCTAACCTCTCGAGAATCAAAACCCATCATACACGCAAGTCATAATGCATCATAAGAACCTACTAAAAGCCTCAATCTGCCAACTGAAATGCTAAATCTCAAAATGACCGATTGGGTCATTACAAACTGAAATTCGATTTACCCTTTCATCGCGCATATAGCAAAAAATTTTAAATAGGGCGATTATGAGGAGTGTCACCTAGAAAAGTTCATCACCCGTCAACTTTACTTTCTCTTCGCAAGCATTAACTTTTTGAGAAATGGACTCGTTAAGCTTTTTCAATTATAAAGAAGGTGCTAACGGCAGGTCTTCACTTTTTTCTTCTCCTTTATTAACATTGCAACAAGAGGCCTCAATACTATCATGGGAAATCTTCATGTGGAACCAACTTCAAAAGAATTCCTCCAAATTCGCCGGATGTTGTGTCTTTTGACTCTACTTTTCTTTTCTTTAGATGCTTAATTGGTTCTGTTCTCTTGGTCTTTTCACCATCATTTTTCGTGTAGGTTGTTCGATTGATTCTTTTTGTGTATTTATTTTGTGGCATCGTCTAACATTCATCATCAGGCTGATCAAGTTTATGATTTGTTATTCTCTAGTAATTCTCATCTTTACTTTCTTCAAAATTGCATTATGCATCTATCGAAAGAGCAAAAGGTGATAGAAACTTGGTTTGCAATTGCCTTCTCATCTTAAAGAATGATCTTCTTTTCACGATCCAACTCCATAACCTTTTCCTTTAAGACAAAGCACTTCTCAAAAGGGTGACTCACAAGGTGATGGTATTTGTAGTAATTTGTGTAATTGGATTTTCAAGCGTCATTTAGCCACTTCATGTTAGAAAGCTCAATGAGCATTAGCTCAAGGAATGCTTCAAAAATTTTGGTCACATCATAATCTGGAAACGAGTACTCCTTTTCTTGCATCTCTTTTAGAGTCAACTTCCCATTTGGCTTACCCTGCGAAGAAGTTGTTTTCATATTCTGCTTCTTGCTCACCTTCTTTGTGAACTTCATAGACGATGTGTTGATATTCATAGCTTCATTGCTTTTAGACTTAGGTACGAATTTGTTTGCTTGTATTTGCGAGGATCGTAGGTAAGCAGTCTTTTATTTCCAGCGAAGGCCATGCTCAACTTTATATCATGGGAACGAGTGGCAAGTTCTTCAGATTTCTTAGGCTTGATACCTTCCAAGATATAACGAAGACCCCAATGCATGCCTTGGACATCTCGATGACAGAAGCTTCGATGAGCCTATCTTTGCAGTTGAGGCTTGAATTCCTCCATCGATTGATAAAGTGAATAACGTTCTTATCCAATCATTGACGAGTGTCTGTAAATTCCTCGTTGCTTATTGTATAACGTCTAATATAAAAGGGACTGATGAGTTTTTTCTCCAGTTAATCCTAGATCAATAGTTCTAGCCTCGTGATCTGCATACCAAGAAAAATCATTTCCCTTTAGTGAGTAGAGAAACTACTTCACGAGGTAATCTCCATATGTCCCAAAATTGTTGTATGTCTCAACAAAGTGCACCACATGCTAGTTTGGATTGCCTTTTCTATCAAACTATTGAAATTTTTGAGGTTGAAGCCAACAGGCATCTCCAAGCTACCAATCATTGCAGTGTAAGGTTTTATGCATGTAAGGGAGGACTGGGTAGAAACATGATACTTGTTATTGATAGTCCCCCTATTGAATCCTTAAGTCGGTCAAAAGGAATTATCCCTTTAGAAGAGACAGGGATTTCCTCGGCGTCTGCTACTCTTTTGAGGGGAGGTCTATTCTCATGAGCTTCTAGACTCTTTCCAAGTACATGAATGGAATCCCTTTACATCAAGCCTTCCACAATTTTGTTAACTTGTTACTTCGAGCTTCTTGATTTTGCATACACTTGGTCAAGCCAGTAATTGTTTCTGTCATATTTTCTAGCCGTTGATCCATAGGTAAAGTGTTCGTCATCATTGCTTGCATAATTATAGTAGAATGGACAATAGTATGGATTATTGCATAGATTGATCCTTGTCTAGCTTACGTTATGAGATGTAAGAGGAGAAGATCCATTACTTGAAGTACCATCATCTTCCTTCATAGAAGAGTTCTTGGATCCAGAGAGGTTGAGTAAAGCTAAGGTCTCCTTAACTCTTTTAGCAATGTTTCTTCCTCCATCTGATGCATTGTCCAAGGATTTTGCTCCCTTTGAGAATGAAGATCCGAAAATAGGAGTTGATACGGATGGCACATTGAATGCTTGTTGTTCAAGTAATCTTTCTTTGCTCCTTGTAACTAGTCTAGGGCCTCCAAATGTAACACCGAGGATGCTTTCTATATCAGCATAGAGCTTGGAGTTAGTAGCCTTAGCGTAAGTTGATTTAGAGATAATAATCTTTTAATCCATTTCGATGTTTTAGAACTTTGATGATCGAAAACCTTAAATTAGAGGTAGAGATTGTGTGACTATACGTACCAATTAGTTTGAAATAAAATTTTCATGTATGAAAAATAAACTGCAATCACAAAATAGAAGAAAAAATAATTGTATTGATAAATCTCTATGCGCACAATTCTATTGTTCCCTTGATTCTTCTCTCCAAATTATATGCACAAGTCACAATCACTATACCAACCTGTTCTAAGGCTCGAAATCCCAAACGGACATCGATAACACCAAAGTCTACCTCAAAACAAACTTAGAAAACTCTAAAACCTTCAAAACACCAACTTTCAACAATATGCGCTGAAACGCTCTATGATCACCTTGAAACTCGATCTGAACGCACGCCCAAGTCCAAAATCATCATATAAACCTATTGAAACCTTCAAATTCCGATTCTGAGATCGTTTACTCAAAGTGTTAACTCAAGTCAAACTTGGCCACCTTAGGCCACTATTATGGAACTAAGTATTCTGAATTCAACCCAAACCCTTCCAAACCAAACTAACAGTCCTCGCAAGTCATAAAATAGTAAAATCCATATGGGAAGTCTTAAATAGGGGAACGGGGATCTAGAAAGAAAAACAACCGGTCGGGTCGTCACATTCTCCACCTCTTAAATAAATGTTGGTCCTCGAACGAGGTTTGAATCATACCTAGAGTGCCGAATAAGTGCGGATATCTACTCCACATGTACTTTTCGGTCTCCCAAATCGCCTACTCGACTGGTTGACCCCTCTACTTGACCTTCACCATTGAAATCTTCCTAAACCTCAATTGCAGACCTGCCTGTCAACAATAGCAACTGGCTCCTCCTCATAACCTAAGCTCTCATCTAGCTTAATTGTGCTGAAATCTAACATATGGGACTTGTCGGTATGGTAACTCCAAAGCATAGGCACATGGAATACCGAATGCACTCCCAGTAGACTAAGAGGCAAAGCAAGCATATATGAAACCTCTCCAACTCTCTCCAACACCTCAAATGGACCAATGAACCTCGGACTTAGCTTGCCCCTCTTTCTGAACCTCATGATACTCTTCATCGGCGAAACGTTCAACAGAACCTTCTTGCCCACCATAAATGATAAATTACGCGCCTTCTGATCTGCGTTAATCTTCTACCTAGACTGAGATGTGCAAAGTCGTTCCTATATCAACTTTACCTTATCCAATACATCCTTAACCAAATCGGTACCATATAACCCAGCCTCATCGGGCTCAAACAAATCGATGGGGGAACTACATCGTCGACCATACAAGGCCTCAAATGGAGCTATCTCGATGCTGGACTGATAAATGTTGTTATAAGCAAACTCAGAAAAAGGTAAGAATCGGTCCCACTACCCTCCGAAGTCAATCACACAATCTCTGAGCATATCCTCCAAAATCTGAACTGTCTGCTCTGACTGCCCAATTGTCTACGGATGAAAGGTCGTGTTGAGCTCTACCCGCGTACCCAACTCACTCTGCACAGATTTCTAGAAATGTGAAGTCGATTGAGTTCCTCTATCTGAAATGATTGATATAGGCACTCCATGCAACTGGAAGATCTCCGAAATATAAATCTGGGCCAACCTCTCTGAAGTTTATGTAGTCATACTGGAATAAAGTGTGCAGACTTGGTCATTCTATTGACAATGACCCAAACGGTATCAAATTTCCTCAACGTTCGCGGCAAATCAACCACAAAATCCATAGTGATGCACTCCTACTTCCACTCCGGTATGACCATCTACTGAAGTAAGCCACCTGGCCTCTGGTGCTCGTACTTAACATACTGGCAATTTAGACATCTCGCCACATACTCAACTACATCCTTCTTCATCTGCCACCACCAGTAATGATTCCTCAGGTCACTATACATCTTTGTGGAACCTGGATGAATAGAATAACACGAACTATGTGCCTCCTCTAGAATCGCCCCCCCCCCCAGGCCATCAACATTTGGAACACATAAGAGACCCTGGTGTCACAGAACACCATCATCACCGATAGTAACCACCTTGGAATCACCTGGTAGTACCGTCTCTCTAAGGACCAGAAAGTATGAATCATCATACTAACGAGCCTTGATCCGCTCCAACAACAAAGACTGAGCCACAACACATGCAAAGACTCTACTGGGCTCTGAAATATCCAACCTCGCAAGTCGGTTAGTTAAGGACTGGATGTCCAAAGCCAATGGCCTCTCCTCCACTGAAATGAATGCCAAACTATCCATACTCTCGGCCTTTCTGCTCATGGCATTCGTGGCCACATTCGCCTTGCCCGAATAATAGAGGATGGTAATATTATAATTCTTCAGTAACTCAAGCCACATGTGTTGCCTCAGATCAAGATACCTCTGCTTAAACAAATGTTGCAAACTACGGTGATCGGTGTCAACCTCGCATGACACTCCATAAAGATAATTCCTCCAGATCATAAGAGAATAAACTATCGCAACCAACTGTAAATCGTGCACAGGGTAATTCTTCTCATGGGGCTTCAACTCGGGTGAATCATATGCAAAAACTCGCCCCTCTTGCATCAAATCCATAAATGCTACTGGAGTATTAGTCAAGCTGATGGACATCACTAGAAACTCATAGTTCCCATATCTAGTCCAGAAAGCCATCTTCGGAACATGTGAAGCACGAATCCTCAGCTGATGATACCCAAAACTCAAGTTGATCTTCGAGAACACCCTAGCACCCTGTAGCTGATCAAACAAATCATCAATGCGTGAAAATGGGTACTTATTCTTCATGGTGACTTTTTTCAACTAGCAATAATCAATGCACATCCGCATACTCCCATCCTTCTTTACAAATAATACCGGTGCACCCTAAGGTGACACACTCGGCGTGATGAACCCCTTTTCGAGAAACTCCTGAAGCTACTCCTTTAACTCTCTCTACTACACTGGAGCCATACGATAAGGAATAATAGAGATAAGTTTGGTTCCTGACGCTAAATCACTGTCGAAATCGATATCATGATCCAGTGGCATGCCTGGTAGATCAACAGGAAATATATCAGAAACCTCCCGCACCATGGGCACTAAATCTATCGTGGGAATATCCACAATAGTATCTCGAACAAAGGCCAGATAGGACAAACAACCCTTCTCGGCCATGTGTCGGTCACTGGATGTACTAATAGATTAGCCTCTCCACTCTAACCTAGGCAACTCTAGCATCCACGGTACCAGTCTTGGCATGGTACTCAAGAACATCATTGTACGGAGACAACCAGTCCATGCCTAGGATGACCTCAAAGTCAGTCATATCAAGCAACATAAGATCCGCTCTAGTCTCATAACCACAAAAAGTTACTACATAGGATAGGTCTACCCGATTCACCATAACAAAATCACCTACAGGCATGGACACATGTAAAAGAACACTCAAGGACTCATTGGGTACATCCAGATAAAGAGAAAATAGATATATATACATATAAACAAGTAGACCCTGGATCGAATAGTACCGAAGCATCCCTATGGCAAATAGAAATAATACATGTGATCACGATGTCTGAGGCTACTGCATCTAGTATGGTTAGGAAGCCATAGAATCTAGTTGGAGCACCACTAGCTAGCCTCCACCCTTAGGGCTACCCCTACCCACCTGCCCTCTTTCCCTGGCCGGCTAGATGGGAGGTGCACCAGCTTGTGCGGTAATGATAGGCTGATGGCCCTACTGAACTGCCTTGCTTCGAAGCCTGCGACAAACTCTCCTCACGTGGCCAAGCTCCTCACACTCGAAGGAACCTCTCGATACGAAAAGCTGCTGATCTTGGGTCAAACCCTGATGACCTGAATACCCACGGGAGGAACCCTGAATAGGTGGTGGGTGGTAGGTGCTTTCTGGAATGGTGCTGAAGTAAGTTCGTGCTGGAGTACCCCGAGCAGGCGATGGTGCTAAATACATGGGTCTGCTTGGCTGGCCCCTCGTGAACTGACCTCAGCCCCCAGAATGTCAGGGCCGCTTATCCCTCGATGTAAAATCTCAGCCCTGGTTGTAGATACGCTCGATTCTCTAAGCTATCTCCACAACCTGATTGTAAAGAGCTCCCATCTAAGCCTCTCGAGCTATAGAAACCTAGATACCTTAGTGCAAGCCCGCAATAAACCTCTGCACTCTCTTTGAATTTAGGAAAATATGATAACTGCATGATGAGACAACTCATAGAATATCCCCTCCTAGCCGCTCACTAACATCCGACCCAGCCAGAGCTGCATGAACTAACCCGTAACTCTTCCCTCTGTGAGGGTGGAATATAACTCTCTAAAAAGAGATATGTGTACTGGTCCCAAGTCAAGAGAGGTGAATCTGTTGTTCTTCTCTAGAGATAAGACTGCCACATCTGCAGGGCTTCCCGTCCTGTTGCAATATGGTGATGTCCACCCCATTGGACTCTATTACCTGCATATTATGCAGCTTCTCCCTGCAACGGACAATAAAATCCTCGGGGTCCTCTGACTGCTCACCAAGAAAGAGAGGAGGATAAAGCCTCGTCCAACCGCTTCTTCTCCTCAATGGTCGTGGCTAGTTTAGTCTCGGATCTGACCATTGTAGCAAGATGAACCCCGCCCCCAAGCAGTGCACCTGGGGTCTGATACACAGCAGCGACATGCCTTGGCATATGAGCGATAGGGTCTATGCTCTCCCTCCCGCTTGAGATGTGGTTGGATTTGTTGGGAATAGTCTGCCTAAGTCATATAATTCATGAACCGTAGCATACAACCCACGACCTCCTGAAATCCTGGTGTGACCATAAAGTCTGTCGGGGCCGGCTCTGCTGCAGAAACCTCATCCTGCTCAATAATAGGATCCTCCACTGGATCCACTGGTATTACTATAAGAGAAACTTTAGGATGTCCTCATCTTCTAGCAAGAGTTGTGTCCCTCCCTCGGCCTCTTCCTCTACCTCTGACGACTGGGGGAGCAGCCCCTTTACCATCGGGTACCGCTGTCATTCACGTTTTCACCATCTATGAGAGAATAAGAGAAAGATACTTAATACAACATCAATTGTACGATAGGATATTGAGAAAGAGAAGTTTCCTAATGACATATAGCCTCTCAAAGATAAGTACGGACGTCTCTGCACCAATCCGCAAGACTCTACTAGGACTGCCCATGACGCATGAGACCTATATGAACCTACTGCTCTGATACCAAATTGTCACGACCCAATTCTCATCAGTGGCCATGATGGCACCCGACATTGCCGTTAGCGAAGCCAACAGTGAACCATCAACTTAATTATCCTTTCTTTATACTCTTAAAATTTTGTGTGTATGCGCGTATGTATGACAGCCTGAATTACTTTCCTCAATACTTGCATAATTAGTGCAGAAGTGTAGTATTAGTACGTAAATCAATGCGTACCTAGTAAGTATCTAGTCTAACATCGAATAAGTAGTGACGAGGGGTCGACATCGACACTTACTAGTGGTCCAATAAATAAAGTGCATGAAACAAAGGCAGGCATGAAACACAATAAGTAGCGATGAACTAAATAATTGTAACTAACATTGTCCTTTAACATAATAATAATGTGAAATCCTCAAGTACCATATGCTATCTCTAACAGATAAGGAACGTCAAGTAAATATCAAGTATCAAGTCAAGAAGGAAAGCTCATGTATATTCGGACTCCTAGAAATAATACACACAAATTATGTCGAGGTCGTACGGCCTGATCCCTAATAATAGTGTACACTGCCGAGTTCGTTCGGCCCGAACCATGGATGCATCACAAATATATTATCGAGGTTGTACAGCTCAATCCATAGTGCTATTTCAGAGCACTGCCAAGGCGTTCGGCCTGATCCACAAAAATGGAGGTAACATTCTGAATTACGGGTCACATAATTACAATACATGAATAGGAACATAAAGAAAACATGATTTTTACCAACAATTAAGTATCCCGCCAAAACTCAAGGTGAAGAGGGTGGGTCTAACATAAACTCTAATCCAATCTCAATTATGAATTTATTTAATTAAACTAACAAGTCTAGTTCAAGTAGTGCAAATAAGGCATGGTAGAGTCCGAAGTCTTCCCGGACATAATCATGATTTTTAGGTATGTACGGAATCTCGTTATCTTGAACGTATGTAGCACCCATAACAAGTAGCACAGAACAATTATAATACCTACAGGGATAGTTTTCCTCTCACAAGATTAGACAAGAGACTTACCTTGCTTCCATATACTCTACTCGGCTCTCAAACCTCACTAGTCACCTCAAAACAACGTCGAACAACCCAAAATATAACGACTCGCCGGTTGTTTTGAGAATTTAAGTCCCGTTTGGCAGCATAAGGTTTTTATTAGCTTCATATTATGTGTATTCATTTACGTGCGTGGTCGAGTTCAGTTACCGGATGATTCAGAGTCAAATCGAAAGAAGGCTTCAAGTTTTGGAAGCTTAAGCAGAAAGAGTTGACTGAAATTTGACTTTGTGTAAATGGCTCTGGGATGGGTTTGGCTGATTTCAACAGCTTCGTATGGTGATTTTGGATTTAGACGTGCATCCGGATTTGGATTTGGAGGTCCGTAGGGTGATTTGAAGCATTTCGGCGAAAGTTGGAAATATTGAAGTTTTGAAGGTTGAGAGGTTTGACCAAGAGTTAACTGTGGTTATATCGGGGTCGGAATGCAATTCCAAGAGTAGGAACAACTTCACTATGTTATTTTGGATTTGCGTGCAACATTTGACGTCATTCCGGGTTGATTTGATAGGTTTCGGCGCGAGTTTTAGAAGTTGGAAGATTTGAAAGTTCATAAGTTTGATTCATGGTGCAATTCATAGTTTCAATGCTGTTTTATGTGATTTGAGACCTCGAGCGAGTCCATGTTAGGTTATGAAACTTGTTGGTATGTTTAGACGGGGTCTCGGGGGCCTCGGGTGTGTTTCAGATGGGCTACAGGCCACTTTCTCATTGTTTGGTATAGCTGTGCTGATATCTGGTGTCCCCTTTTATGCGATCGCGTAGCTGAAGCCGCGACAGTGAAGGCTTGTTTGGTGGGCTAACCATTCCTTCTTTGAATTCACGTAGTCCTGTTCACGATCGTGTAATTCATTTTGGCAGTTGCTATTTTTCTTCTTCACGATCGCTCTATTTGTTCCGCGATCGCGATGTACAAATACCTGGGCAAAATATAAAGTTCTCTATTCCGAGGGTTAGCCATTTTTAACATTTTTGGAGTTCTAGAGCTCGGTTTTGAGCGATTCTTTATGGTATTGTCAAGCAAATCGATTGGGTAAGTGTTCTTCACCTAGAATTTATTTTATTCTATGATTTTATCTTTATTTTTATCATTTAATTTGTGTTTTGAGTTGAGGAAAATGGAGGTTTTTGAGGAACATTTTCAAAATTAAAAATCATGATTTGAGGGACGAATTGGTATCGGAATTTGATAATTTTGGTATGGTTGAACTCGTATCGGAATGGGTGTTCGGGTTTTGTGAAATATGTCGGGTTCTGAGGTGCGGTTCCGGAGGGTCGACTTTTGGGTCGATTTTTACATTTTGATAAAGATTGAAGCTTTATGATCCGGAATAGTTTCTTATGAGTTTTATTTGTGCTTTGAAGTTATTTTGGTTAGATTTGAGCCGTCCGTAGGCCATTTCACCCGAGAAGTTCATTTTTGAGTATCAGTTTGTCTTCGTTATGTGGGGGAACTACCCCTTATGATTTGAGTCTTCTGTGTTAATTGTAGTCCGTGTACACGAGGTGACGAGTACGTGCTCGAACTTATTTGTTGAAATTAGCCTTTTCAGGGTTCCTAGGTCCTTGTATTAATTGAATATGCAGTTGTACTTGTTAAGATTACGTTCCTTAATTACTAGTTTCACCTTTACCTGCTTAATTAGAATCAATTGCTTCATGATCCACTCTTACTGTTTACTTGATTCATATATGCCTTAATTGAAATTGTTATCTCTTCCATTGCCATGTTATCTTTTCTCTAACATCATATCTTTATTTAAAGTTATAATTATCTCTTCTGTAACTGTTCACCCTTAATTGAGGCTAATATTACCTTTCTGCTGCTTATCCTTATTGAAATTGTTGTCTCTTTCCTAATTGCCCAACCTTAAAAGAAATTAGATATCCTATAATTTAGTGAATGTCCTTATTTGGAATTATTCGACTTGTGTTAGCTCCCTCGTTGTCGAACTGTATATTGTGGACGTTTGTTATATAGTATTTCCTTTGTTGTTGAGTTGTTCTTATTATGACTAGCATTCTCTATTGTGGCTACTCCTTGTGAGATAGTTCCTCCGTTTCTTTGAGTTATGGAATCTCTTAGTTGACTTATTTGTCGTACCCTTGTATCATTGTCATTGTTGTTGTTGTACTTGTTGTTATGATGCATGAGGTTTCTGCAGTGCAGTTGTTGTTATTGTGATGCAAGAGGTTTTTTCCATGCGAGTGTTATTGGGTTGCACGAGATTTCTGCCGTGCTATTATTAATATTGATATTTTCACGTGTGGCGTGACAAGGCGGGCTATATATATATATATATATGTGGGTTGTGCATATGGCGAGACAAGGTGGGAACATTATTATGCACGTGTGGTGAGACAAGGGTGGCATTTACTTTACTATTGCACACGTGGTGAGGCAAGGTGGGCAATGTCGGGGATTGATTTGTGATGACTTATGATGGCCTGGGGACACTGTTGTTGTTGATGTTGTGTAGTGGTACACTTACATGTGTGAGCTTTATCTTGTGGAAAGTTATGAGAAAACAGTCTACGTGTTGTCCATTTATTTTCCTATACTTACTAGCTGGCATGAACTATGTTAAAACACTTGCACAAGCATACACGTAGTTAAGCACTCTTATCGGTTAAAGAGGATTCTTGATATTGTTGCGTATAGATGTACATCCTTGTTTAATTGCCTTCTATGTGAGAATGGCTCTATCTGGCATGTGAGTCGTCAGTGCACTTATAAATTATAATGAGAGCACATGATGCTATGTGTTAGGGTTCAGGTATTGGGACCCGTGAGTTGTGAATAGTATGAGGTTCAGTACCTCGTGGAGTCTATTGACTAAAACCTGGTGTGAAAGCGGTTGTTTTGTTGAGTTATTACTTGTCCTTTCTATATCTGTGATTATCAGATTTAGGTTGTGTTCCCGTTCATTCCTCTATGACATTATTATGGTGTTCCGTTGATAGTTGTTGTTTTTCCCTCCTTATTGCAATTACCATATTATTTGCCGCTTCGTTTAGTCTTTATGTAGATATCATATTCTGTTACTCCTATACCTACACTTGTTCAGGTTATTTAGTCTAGTAGGTGTCTTGACTGTTCCTCGTCACTACTCCACTGAGGTTAGTCTTGATACTTGTTGGGTACCGCCGTGGTGTACTCATACTACACTTCTGCACATTTATTTTGTGCAGATCCAGGTATTTCGAAGTCAGTTAATCATTAGCTAGCTGTGAGGATTGTTGTTGTGGAGACTCAAGGTAAACCTGTTGCTGTGTTTGCAGGCTTCAGAGTCATCTTTTGATTTGTATTCACACTGTTTACTTTATTTCAAACAGTTGTATTTAGAAAATTGTAACAAACACTGTAGAGCTTATGACTTATACTACCATTTTTTGGGAGTTGTAAATTTTATTGAGATTTTTATTTCAAAAATTGTTCGATGTTATTTAATTATTTTTTTTATTCAGTAATGTTAGGCTTACCTAGTCCCTAAGACTAGGTGCCATCATGATACCCAAAAGAGGAAAAATTGGGTCGAGACAAGTTGGTATCAGAGCTCTTGGTTCATAGGTTCTATGAGTCATAAGCGAGTTTAGTATAGTCTTAAGGATCGGTACGGAGACGTTTGTACTAATCTTTGAGAGGCTACGGAACTATTAGGACAGTTTCACTTCCTTCATTCCATCGTGCGAGTTCATTGATCTCGAAGTTTGAACTTTTATCATTTCCATTCTCACAGATGGTGAGGACACGAGCTGTAGTTCCTGATGGCGTTACCCCCAAAGCGGATGTCGCTAGGGGCAGAGGCAGAGGCCGACGAGGAGAGGTACTGTAGCTAGGGCACCTACCAGAGCAGCAGTTGAGGAACCGCCAGTAGTTCCATTTGGGGGGGCACGTACCGGAGGTGCCTGCCGTTACCCCGGACTTCAGGAGACCTTAGCACAGTTCCTGAGCATGTTTGGTACATTGGCTCAGGCGGGGTTGATTCCAGTTGCACCATCTACTTCAGAGACTGGCGGAGGAACCCATACTCCCGCCGCCCACATTCCAGAGCAGCGAGTCCACGTTGGTCAGGTTCCGGGTGTCATGGCGACACAGCCTATGGTTCCAGTTCAACCCGTGTACAGGACAACAACATCAGAGGAAGAGTAGCTTAAACTTGCAAGGTTCAAGAAATATGACCCTCCTACTTTCAGTGGTTTAGCTTCAGAGGGTGCACATGGTTTTCTAGAGGAGTTCCATTGCATTCTCCGCACTATGGGTATTGTTGAGATGCGTGGGGTTGCTTTTACTATGTTCCAGCTTAAGGGAGCGACTTATCAGTGGTGGTGGGCATATGGGTTGGGTAGCCCGGCCGAGTCATCTTCACTTACATGGGTTCAGTATTCAGAGATGTTCCTGAGAGAGTTTGTACCTCAGTCCCTTCGAGATGCATGGCACACGAAGTTTGAGCAACTGTGTCAGGGCACTATGTCAGTATCAGAGTATGCAGTTAGATTCAGTGATTTGGCTAGACATGCCCATGCTTTGGCTGCTACAGTTAGGGAGCGAGTCCGTAGGTTCATTGAGGGGCTTAGGCATGATATTCGGTTCAGCATGGCTCGGGAGTAGGAGTTGGATGTTTCATTTCAGCAGGTGGTAGGGATCGCTCGCCGGATATAGGGTATGTGGGACCAGGAGAGAGCGGACAGGTGGGACCAGGAGAGAGAGGGTAGACGAGGTCAGGAGAGAGAGGACAGGGAGGCGAGGAGGCCTCGAAGACCAGAGAGGTCCACTGGTCCATATTTTGGAGGAAGAGTGCGGCATGGTAGAGGTTTTGTGGGTCAGCCAGTTTAGTTTGCACTTCATGCTTCTCATGATGTTTTAGGTGCTCATGGGTCCCAAACTAACCGTACCGCACAGTTCCCATAGCCACGTCAGTAGAGAGGTTGCTTTGAGTGTGGAGATACCAGCTAAATGGTGCGATATTGTCCTAGACTTAGACAGATGTGTCACAGCAAGGTATTCAGATGAGTAAAGGGAACCCAACAGGGGGAGGCCCGTCCCGTTGATGTGTTTTATATAGTAGGCTTGAGGCCACTACGCCAGATAATGCCATACATGTATGCTTTTAATTTGTTATAGAGGGGCATCATTCGTACTTTGTTTCAGTTTTGCTTATCGGGGTGAGTCCCCTATTTGTTGCTCCACCTATGGGTGAGTTCATGACTTAGTATTCTGTATATGTGTTTGCCGTTGTTGGGAGATTCTATGAGAGGTAGCCCGTGTCTATTGTTTGTTTTTATCCATTATTGAGAGCTGCGAGGCTAGAAGTGAATTCCTATTGTCCATTATGGTAAGTTTGATGTGGTTCCTGAGTAATTTTGGTTACAATTTTTGATTTGATACTCTACCGGGGTGAGAGTTAATAAGTGTTGTGATTTTATTGGAATAATTGAGTTAGTGGAAGATTTCCATTGGTATGATGTGTATTCGACTTGTGATTCAGAGTTGAGGGTGACACCCTCGCGATTCCATGTGATTTGATACGTTTGAGTCGGGTTGCGTGCCGCGGTGGAAATTATATCAGGATGAGATCCTTGTGATTTGTTCATATACTTTAATTTTTCCTTTTAAATTTATTTGTAGGATGGTACTCATAGAGAGTTGTGACTGTCGGGCTTGTTTGATATTTTTCTTATGTGTTTCTCTTTACATATTCAGTCATTTTTCGTTCTGTGCTTCTAGGGTTTTAGCTTGCGCGGTGTGTGCCCGGTGGTGTTAGTTGTGACTTGTTGATTCGAGTGTTTAGTTAGGAGGTCTTCATGTTTCTTGCATCATTGTCAGTGTTGTGGAGGTTCGAAATAGGGTGCTAACGGATATGAGGCTAATTGTCAGTGCTGATTTCGATTACGGCCAGCTATTATGATCAGAAATGTTATTATGGGCCTATGTGTGGCGTGTCATATTGAGTGGACGTACCCTGTGGGTGTAGGCATGAGTTGTTGCAGCCGGTTGAGACTGATACTGGGTATGGATTTAGAATTGGGTCTTTTGGAGATGAATGGAAGGTGAGAATTTTGACTCTAAGTCTTATCGGTATTGGTAGAAAGGATAAACTATGGTTGAGATAGTGTCGTAAGGCTTATGTGGAATGGGGTGACGTGGGGTCACCCGCGAGTGTATGTTGGATATGTGCATTCAGTGATTTGAACACGTCGAGGCGATTCTTGGCACGTTCGAGGACGAACGTTTGTTTAAGATGAGGAAGATGTAACGACCCGGCCGGTCATTTTGAGAATTTAAGTCCCGTTCGACGGCATAAGGTCTTGAGCAGTTTTGTATTTTGTGTATTGATTTGCGTGCATGATCGAGTTTAGTTACCAGATGATTCGGAGTCAAATCGGAAGAAGGATTCAAGTTTTGGAAGCTTAAGCGGTAAGAGTTGACCGAAATTTGACTTTGTGTAAACGGCTCCGGAATGGATTTTGGATGATTTCATCAGCTTCGTATGGTGATTTTGGACTTAGGCGTGCGTACGGATTTGGATTTGGAGGCCGGTAGGGTGATTTGAAGCATTTCGGTGAAAGTTGGAAAAGTTAAAGTTTTGAAGGTTGAGAGGTTTGACCAAGAGTTGACATTGATTATATCGGGGTCGGAATGCGATTCCGAGAGTTAGAACAACTCTGTTATATTATTTGGGACTAGCCTGCAAAAATTTGACGCCATTCCGAGTTGATTAGATAGATTTCGGCACGAGTTTTAGAAGTTGGAAGATTTAAAAGTACATAAGTTTGATTCATGGTGCGATTCGTAGTTTCGATGTTTGATGTGATTTGAGATCTCGAGCGAGTTCGTGTTAAGTTATGGAACTTGTTGGTGTGTTTAGACGGGGTCCCGAGGGCCTCAGGTGTGTTTCGGATGGGCTACGGGCCATTTTCTCATTGTTTTGTATAGTTATGCTGATATCTGGTGTCCCTTCTATCGATCGCGAAGGCTTGTTTGGTGGGCTAACCATTCTTTCTTTGCGTTCGTGTAGTCCTGTTCACGATCGCGTAATTCATTTCGGCAGTTGCTAATTTTCTTCTTCGCGATCGCACTATTTGTTCCGCGATCGCGATGTACAAATACATAGGCAGAATATAAAGTTCCCTATTCCGAGGGTTGGCTATTTTTAACATTTTTGGAGTTCTAGAGCTTGGTTTTGAGCGATGCTTTGCGGGGTTTTCAAGCAAATCGATTGGGTAAGTGTTCTTCACTTAGAACTTATTATAGTCCATGATTTTATCTTTATTTTTATCATTTAATTTGTATTTTGAGTTGAGAAAAATGGAGGTTTTTGAAGAAAAATTTCAAAATGAAAAATCATGATTTGAGGGACGAATTGGTATCGAAATTTGATAATTTTAGTATGGTTGAACTCGTATCGGAATGCGTGTTCGGGTTTTATCAAATTTGTCGGGTTCCGAAGTGCGGTCCCGAGGGTCGGCTTTTGGGCTGATTTTTATATTTTGATAAAGATTGAAGCTTTATGATCCGGAATAGTTTCTTATAAGTTTTATTTGTGCTTTGAAGTCATTTTGGTTAGATTTGAGCCGTCCGGAGGCCATTTCACCCGAGAAGTTCATTTTTGAGTATCGGTCTGTCTTCTTTGAGGTAAGTATCTTGCCTATCCTTCTGTGGGGGATCTACCCCTTAGGATTTGAGTCTTCTTTGTTGATTGTAGTTCGTGTACACGAGGTGACGAGTACGTGCTCGGACTTATTTGTTGAAATTGGCCTTTTTAGGGTTCCTAGGTCCTTGCATTCATTGAATATGCAGTTGTACTTGTTATGATTACGTTCCTTAATTACTAGTTTCACATTTACCTGCTTAATTAGAATCAATTGCTTTATGATCCACTCTTACTGTTTACTTGATTCATATGTGCCTTAATTGAAATTTTTATCTCTTCCATTTCCATGTTATCTTTTCCCTAACTGCGTATCTTTATTTGAAGTCATAATTATCTCTTTTGTAATTGTTCACCCTTAATTGAGGCTAAGATTATCTTTCTGCTGCTTATCCTTATTGAATTTGTTGTATCTCTTTCCTAATTGCCCAACCTTAAAAGAAGTTAGATATCCTATAATTTAGT
Organism: Nicotiana otophora; assembly: GCA_000715115.1. NCBI lineage: Eukaryota > Viridiplantae > Streptophyta > Magnoliopsida > Solanales > Solanaceae > Nicotiana > Nicotiana otophora. The sequence continues at coordinate 66,510 of AWOL01S0156714.1, forward strand.
GACTATCCTTATTTGAAATTATTCGAATTGTGTTAGCTCCCTCGTTGTCGAACTGTATATTGTGGACCGCTATTACACAGTATTTCCTTTCTTGTTGAGTTGTTCTTATTATGACTAGCATTCTCTATTGTGGCTACTCCTTGTGAGATAGTTCCTCCGTTTCTTTGAGTTATGGAATCGTTGAGTTGACTTATTTGTCGTACCCTTGTATCATTGTCATTGTTGTTGTTGTACTTGTTGTTATGATGCATGAGGTTTCTGCAGTGCAGTTGTTGTTATTGTGATGCACGAGGTTTTTGCCGTGCGGTTATTGTTATTGTGATGCACAAGGTTTCTGCTGTGAGATTGTTGTTGTTGTGATGCACGAGATTTTTGTCCTGCGAGTGTTATTGGGTTGCACGAGGTTTCTGCCCTGCTATTGTTAATATTGATATTTGCACATGCGCCATGAATAGGCGGGCTATATATATATATATATATATATATGTGTGTGTGTGTGTGTGTGTGTGGGTTGCGCATGGGGCGAGACAAAGTATGAACATTATTATGCACGTGTGGCGAGACAAGGCAGGCATTTACTTTACTATTGCAGACATGGCGAGACAAGGTGGGCTATGTCAGTGATTGATTTGTGATGACTTGTGATGGCCCAGGGGCATTGTTGTTGTTGATGTTGTGTAGTGGTACACTTACCTGTGTGAGCTTTATCTTGTGGAAAGTTGTGAGAAAACATTCTACGTGCTGTCTATTTCTTTTCCTATACTTACTAGCCGGCATGAACTATGTTAGAACACTTGCAATGGCATACACATAGTTAAGCACTCTTATCGGTTAAAGAGGATTCTTGATATTGTTGAGTATAGATGTACATCCTATTCTAATTTCCTTCTATGTGAGAATGACTCTATTTGGAACGTGAGTCGTCGGTGCAGTTATAAATTGTAATGTGAGCACAAGATGCTAAGTGTTAGGGTTCAGGTATTGGGACCCGTGAGTTGTGAATAGTATGAGGTTCGGCACCTCGTGGAGTCTATTGATTAAAACCTGGTGTGAAAGTGGTCGTTTTGTTGAGTTGTTACTTGTACTTTCTGTATTTGTGATTATCGGATTTAGGTTGTGTTCCCGTTCATTCTTCTATGACATTATTATGGTGTTCCGCTGATAGTTGTTGTTTTTCCCTCCTTATTGCAATTACCATATTATTTGCCACTTCGCATAGTCTTTATGTAGATATCCTACTCTGTTACTCCTATACCTACACTTGTTCAGGTTATTTTGTCCAGTAGGTGTCTTGACTGTTCCTCGTCACTACTCCACTGAGGTTTGTCTTGATACTTGTTGGGTACCGCTGTGGTGTACTCATACTACACTTCTGCACATTATTTTTGTGCAGATGCAGGTATTTCAAAGTCAGTTGATCATTAGCTAGTTGTGTGGATTGTTGCTGTGGAGACTCAAGGTAAACCTATTGCTACGTTCGCAGGCTTCGGAGTCACCTTCTAATTTGTATTCACACTGTTTACTTTATTACAAACAGTTGTATTTAGAAAATTGCAACAAACTCTGTAGAGGTTATAACTTGTACTACAGGTTTTTGGGAGTTGTAAATTTTATAGAGATTTTTATTTCAAAAATTGTTAGATGTTATTTAATTATTGTTGTTATTCAGTAAATGTTAGGCTTACCTAGTCCCTAAGACTACGTGCCAGCACGATACCCAACAGAGGGAAAATTAGGTCGTGACAAGTTGGTATCAGAGCTCTAGGTTCATAGGTGCTACGAGTCATAAGCGAGTTTAGTATAGTCTTGCGGATCGGTACGGAGACGTCTGTACTTATATTTGAGAGGCTATAGAACTATTAGGATATTTTCACTTCCTTCATTCCTATCATGCGAGTTCATTGATCTTGAAGTTTGAACTTTTGTCATTTCCATTCTCTCACAGATGGTGAGGACACGAACTGTAGTTCCTGATGACGTTACCCCTGGAGCGGATGTCACTAGGGGAAGGGGCAGAGACAAAGGCCGATGAGGAACACGTACCGCAGCTAGGGCATCTACCAAGGCAACAATTGAGGAACCACTAGTAGTTCCAGTTGTGGGGCAGGTACCGTAGGCGCCTGCCCATACCCCCAGACTTGAGGAGGCCTTAGCACAGCTCCTAAGCATGTTTGGTACATTGGCTCAGGCAGGGTTGATTCCGGTCGCACCAACTACTTCACAGACCAGGGGAGGAACCTAGACTCCCGCCGCCCACACTCCAGAGCAGCGAGTGCACCTTGGTCAGGTTCCAGGTGTCATAGCGACACAGCCTATGGTTCCAGTTCAGCCCGTGGACAGGGCAGCAACATTTAAGGAATAGCAGCTTAAACTTGCAAGGTTCAAGAAATATGACCCTTCTACTTTCAGTGGTTTGGCTTCAAAGGGTGCACATGGTTTTCTAGAGGAGTTCCATTGCATTCTCCGCACTATGGGTATTGTTGAGATGAGTGGGGTTGCTTTTACTACGTTCCAGCTTAAGGGAGCGACTTATCAGTGGTAGTGGGCATATGGGTTGGGTAGCCTGGCCGAGTCATCTTTACTTACATGGGTTCAGTTTTCAGAGATATTCCTGAGAGAGTTTGTACCTTAGTCCCTTTGAGATGCATGGCACGCAGAGTTTGAGTAACTGTGCCAGGGCACTATGTCAGTATCACAGTATGCCGTTAGATTCAGTGATTTGGCTAGACATGCCCCTGCTTTGCCCGTTACAGTTAGGGAGCGAGTCCATAGGTTCATTGAGGGGCATAGGTATGATATTCGGTTCAGCATGGCTCGGGAGTTGGAGTCAGATGTTTCATTTCAGCAGGTGGTAGAAATCGCTCGCCGGATAGAGGGTATGTGGGACCAGGAGAGAGCGGACAGGCGGGGCCAGGAGATATAGGGTAGACAAGGTCAGGAGAGAGAGGACAGGGAGACGAGGAGGCCTCGTAGACCGGAGAGGTCCACTGGTCCTTATTTCGGAGGCAGGGTGCGGCATGGTAGAGGTTTTGTGGGTCAGCAAATTCAGTTTGCACTTCAGGCTTTTCATGGTGTTTCAAGTGCTCATGGGTCTCAGAGTAACCGTACCGCATAGTTTCCACAGCCACGTCAGCTGAGAGGTTGCTTTAAGTATGGAGATACTAGCCACATGGTGCGAGATTATCCCAGACTTCGGACAGATGTGTCACAGGGAGGTATTCAGATGAGTAGAGGGCGCCCAAGAGGGAGAGGCCAGGCCCATTGATGTGTTTCATATAGTAGGTTTGAGGTCACTGCACTAGATGATGCCATACATGTATGCTTTTGAGTTGTTACAGAGGGGCACCATTCGTACTTTGTTTCAGTTCTGCTTATTGGGGTGAGTCCCCTATTTGTTTCTCCACCTTTAGGTGAGTTCATGACTTAGTATTCTGTATATGTGTTTGCCCCTGTTGGGAGATTCTATGAGCGGTAGCCCATTTCTATCGTTTGTTTTTATCCATTATTGAGAGTTGCGAGGCTAGAAGTGAATTTCTGTTTTCCATTATGGTAGGTTTGATGTGATTCCTGAGTAATTTTGGTTACGATTTGTGATTTGATACTCTACCGGGGCAAGAGTTTAGTAAGTGTTGTGATTTTATTGGCAGAATTGAGTTAGTGGAAGATTTCTATTGGTATGATGTGTATTCGACTTGTGATTCAGAGTTGAGGGTGAGACCCTCGCGATTCCGCGGTAGAAGTTATATTAGGATGAGATCTTTGTGATTTGTTCATATACTTTAATTTTTCCTTTTAAATTGATTTGTAGGATGGTACTCATAGAGAGTTGTGCCTGTCGGGCTTGTTTGATATTTCTCTTATATATTTCTCTGTACATATTCAATAATGTTTTGTTCTATGCTTCTTGAGTTTTCGCTTGCGGGGTGTATGCCCGGTGGTGTTAGTTGTGACTTGTTGATTTGGGTGTATAGTTAAGAGGTCTTCATGTTTCTTGCATCGTTGTCAGTGTTGTGTAGGTTTGAAACAAGGTTCTAACGGATATGAGGCTAATTGCGGGTGCTGGTTTTGATTATGGGAAGCTATTGTGATCAGAAATGTTATTATGGGCCTATGTGTGGCGTGTCATGTTGAGTGGTCGTACCTTGTGGGTGTAGGCATGAGTTGTTGCAGCTGGTTGAGACTGATACTGGGTATGAATTTAGAATCGGGTCTTTTGGAAATGAACGGAAGGTGAGAATTTTGACTCTAAGTCTTATCGGTGTTGGTAGAAAGGATAAATTACGGTTGAGACGGTTTCGTAAGGATTATGTGGATTGGGGTGATGTAGGGTCACCCGTAGGTGTATGTTGGATATGTGCATTCACTGATGTGAACACGTCGAGGCGATTCTTGGCACGTTCGAGGACGAACGTTTGTTTAAGAATGGGAGGATGTAATGGCCCGGCCAGTCATTTTGAGAATTTAAGTCCCTTCGGCGGCATTAGGTCTTGAACAGCTTCGTATTATGTGTATTGAGTTGCATGCGTGGTCTAGTTCAGTTACCGGATGATTCAGAGTCAAATCAGAAGAAGGATTCTAGTTTTGGAAGCTTAAGCGGTAAGAGTTGACCGGAATTTGACTTTTTGTAAACGGTTTCGGAATGGGTTTTGGATGATTTCAACAGCTTTGTATGGTGATTTTGGACTTAGGCACGCGTCCGGATTTGGATTTTGAGGTCTGTAGGGTGATTTGAAGCATTTCTACGAAAGTTGGAAAAATTGTAGTTTTGAAGGTTGAGAGGTTTGACCAAGAGTTGACTTTGGTGATATCGGGGTCGGAATGAAATTTTGAGAGTTGGAACAGCTCCGTTATGTTATTTGGGACTCGCCTGCAGAATTTGACGTCATTCCGGGTTGATTTGATAGGTTTCGGCACGAGTTTTAGAAGTTGGTAGATTTGAAAGTTCAGAAGTTCGATTCATGGTGCGATTCATAGTTTCGATGTTGTTTGTTGTGATTTGAGACCTCGAGCGAGTCCGTGTTAGGTTATGGAACTTGTTGGTGTGTTTAGATGGGGCCTCGGGTGTGTTTCGGATGGGCTACGGGCCATTTTCTCATTGTTTGGAATAGCTGTGTTGATATCTGGTGTCCCCTTCTAAGCGATCGCGTAGCTGAAGCCGCGATCGTGGAGGCTTGTTTGGTGGGCTGACCGTTCCTTCTTTGTGTTCGCATAGTCCTGTTCGCGATCGCGTACATGTGCTTTTGCCTTCTCCGCGTTCGCACTTCATTGCTCGCGTTCGCATAGCTCAAATGTAACAGCTAGTGATTTTCCCCTTCCCCTTTCGCGATCGCATGCGCACTCACGTGGTCGCATAGTGCAGTAGCTGGCCCCAACATTTTTCCCTCTTCGCGTTTGCAGTTTTCCTTACGTGATCACGTAATTCATTTCGGCAGTTGCTATTTGTCTTCTTCGCGATCGCACTATTTGTTCCGCGATCGCGATGTACAAATACCTGGGCAAAATATAAAGTTCTTTATTCCGAGGGTTAGCCATTTTTAACATTTTTGGAGTTCTAGAGTTCGGTTTTGAGCGATTATTTGTTGGTTTTTCAAGCAAATCGATTGGGTATGTGTTCTTCACCTAGAATTTATTATATTCCATGATTTTATTTTTATTGTTATCATTTAATTTGTGTTTTGAGTTGAGGAAAATGGAGGTTTTTGAAGAAAATTTTCAAAATGAAAAATCATGATTTGAGGGACTAATTGGTATTGGAATTTGATAATTTTAGTATGGTTGAACTCGTATAGGAATGGGTGTTCGGGTTTTGTGAAATTTTCCGGGTTTCGAGGTGCGGGCCCGGGGGTTTGGGCCGATTTTTAGATTTTGATAAAGATTGAAGCTTTATGATCCGGAATAGTTTCTTATGAGTTTTATTTGTGCTTCGAAGTTATTTTGGTTAGATTTGAGCCGTCCGGAGGCCATTTCACCCGAGAAGTTCATTTTTGAGTATCGTTCTGTCTTCTTTGAGGTAAGTATCTTGCCTATCCTTCTGTGGGGGATCTACCCCTTAGGATTTGAGTCTTCTGTGTTGATTGTAGTCCGTGTACATGAGGTGACGAGTACGTGCTCTGACATATTTGTTGAAATTGGCCTTTTTAGGGTTCCTAGGTCCTTGCATTCATTGAATATGCAGTTGTACTTATTATGATTACGTTCCTTAATTACAAGTTTCACATTTACCTGCTTAATTAGAATCAATTGCTTCATGATCCACTCTTACTGTTTACTTGATTCATATGTGCCTTAATTAAAAATTTTATCTATTCCATTACCATGTTATCTTTTCCCTAACTGCGTGTCTTTATTTGAAGTTATAATTATCTCTTTTGTACTTGTTCACCCTTAATTGAGGCTAAGATCATCTTTTTGCTGCTTATCTTTATTGAATTTGTTGTATCTCTTTCCTAATTGCCCAACCTTAAAAGAAGTTAGATATCCTATAATTTAGTGACTATCCTTATTTGGAATTATTCAACTTGTGTTAGCTCCCTCGCTGTCGAACTGTATATTGTGGACCGTTGTTACACAGTATTTCCTTTCTTGTTGAGGTGTTCTTATTATGACTAGCATTCTCTATTGTGGCTACTCCTTGTGACATAGTTCCTCCGTTTCTTTGAGTTCTGGAATCTCTGAGTTGACTTATTTGTCGTACCCTTGTATCATTGTCATTGTTGCTGTTGTACTTGTTGTTGTGATGCACGAGGTTTCTGCCGTGCGGTTATTGTTATTGTGATGCACGAGATTTCTGCCGTGGTGTTGTTGTTATTATGATGCACGAGATTTCTGCTGTGCGATTGTTGTTATTGTGACGCACGAGATTTTTGCCGTGTGAGTGTTATTGGGTTGCACGAGGTTTCTGTCGTGCTATTGCTAATATTGATATTTGCACATGCGGCATGACAAGGCGGGCTATATATATATATGTGTGTGGGGGGGGGGGGTTGCGCATGGGGCGAAACAAGGTGGGAATATTATTATGCACGTGTGGCGAGACAAGGCGGGCATTTACTTTACTATTGCACACATGGCGAGACAAGGTGGGCTATATCAGTGATTGATTTGTGATGACTTGTGATAGACTGGGGGCATTGTTGTTATTGATGTTGTGTAGTGGTACACTTACCTGTGTGAGCTTTATCGTGTGGAAAGTTGTGAGAAAACATTCTACGTGCGGTCCATTTCTTTTCCTATACTTACTAGCTGGCGTGAACTATGTTAGAACACTTGCACAAGCATACACGTAGTTAAGCACTCTTATCGGTTAAAGAGGATTCTTGATATTGTTGAGTATAGATGTATATACTATTCTAATTTCCTTCTATGTGAGAATGTCTCTACTTGAAACGTGAGTCGTCAGTGCGGTTATAAATTGTAATGAGTGCACAAGATGTTATGTGTTAGGTTTCAGGTATTGGGACCCGTGAGTTGTGAATAGTATGAGGTTCAGTACCTCGTGAAGTCTATTGACTAAAACTTGGTGTGAAAGAGGTCATTTTGTTGAGTTGTTACTTGTCCTTTCTGTATCTGTCATTATCGCATTTAGGTTGTGTCCCTGTTCATTCTTCTATGACATTATTATGGTGTTCCGCTGATAGTTGTTGTTTTTCCCTACTTATTACAATTACCGTATTATTTGCCGCTTCGCATAGTCTTTATGTAGATATCATACTCTGTTACTCCTATACCTACCCTTGTTCAGGTTATTTTGTCCAGTAGGTGTCTTGACTGTTCCTCGTCACTACTCCACTGAGGTTTGTCTTGATACTTGTTAGGTACCGCCGTGGTGTACTCATACTACACTTCTGCACATTATTTTTGTGCAGATGCAGGTATTTCGAAGCCAGTTGATCATTAGCTAGTTGTGCGAATTGTTATTGTGGAGACTCAAGGTAAACCTATTGCTGCGTTCGCAGGCTTCAGAGTCACCTTCTGATTTGTATTCACACTGTTTACTTTATTTCAAACAGTTGTATTTCGAAAATTGTAACAAACTCCGTAGAGCTTATAACTTGTACTACCGATTTTTGGGAGTTGTAAATTTTATAGAAATTTTTATTTCAAAAATTTTTAGATGTTATTTAATTATTGTTGTTATTCAGTAAATATTAGGCTTACCTAGTCCCTAAGACTAGGTGCCATCACGATATCTAACGGAGGAACAATTGGGTCGTGACACAAAACTAGTCAAATCACGCATAAATCTGTCAATATATTTTCAAACGTTGATAATTTAACTATTAGATTAATTTCACAACCCCGCTCGAAAAGTCCATAAAAGTAACCCCCAGCCCACGTGCCCGGATTCCAAATATATTCATAGATAATTGTTACCCATGACCTTACAAACTCAAATATATAATTTATACCCAATTATATAATCCATTTTGTGGTTAAATCCCACTTTTACTAAACCCTAGGTTTTGCAACAAAATCTCAAAATTCTACTAATTTCTATGTTAGAATCTACTCATAATCCATGTATTTAACTCACATTAGGTGGAAATCACTCAACTTATAGTGATTGATGAAAATCCACCTCCAAGAAGCTCCAAAATCGGCCAGCAAAAATGAGCCTAAGTCTCGTAATTAAAAAGTGCTTTGCCCAGGTATTCCTTCTTTGCGATCGCGGAAGCCCCTTCATGATCGTATGAAGGAAAAGCTATAATCACCCCAAAAGTCTTCATCATGAATGCGATAAGGGCTTCGTGATCATGATGCCTAACCTGGCTTACCCTTCGCGAACACAAGCGTCCCTTTGCGAATGCGAAGGCCAAGGCCTGCCATCGCCCCAGCCGGACTTCCTTTATGCGAACGCGACCTAATAATCATGAACGTATACGCCACTAACCCCAAAGCTCCGTAATCGCGACGCCCTGACTGCGAACGCGAAGCCCAAAAATGCCCCAACACAAAATCCTTTATCATGAATGCAAGACTCCCTCCACGCTCGCAAAGAACAAAGCAAGAACCAGAAAATCTTCCAACTTAAACCTTACTTTGCGTGGTCCGAAACTCACCCGAGCCACCCGGGACCCCGTCCAATTATACCAACGAGTCCATATACTTAATCCATACCTACTCGAAGTCTCAAAACACATAAAATGACATCCAAACCAAGAATCGCACCTCAAAACCAAATTAATCAACCTTTGAACTTCAACTTCTTCCAACTAGCTGCGAGCGTGATGAATCATACTTAGACAACTCGGAATGACGCCAAATTTGACGCACAAATTACAATCACTATAAGAACGTATTCCAAGGCTCAAAATCCCAAAGGGACATCGATAACACAAAAGTCTACTTTAAATAAAACATAGAAAATTCTAAAACCTTCAAGACGCCAACTTTCAACAATAAGCGCTGAAACGTGATCTGAATGCACGACCAAATCTAAAATCATCCTACGAACCTATTGGAACCTTAAAATCCCAATTTCAAAGTCATTTACTCAAAATGTTGACTCAAGTCAAACTTGACCACCTTAGGCCACTATTATAGAACTAAGTGTTCCGAATTTAACTCAAACCTTTCCAAACCAAACCGACCATCCCCGCAAGTCATAAAATAGTAAAACCACATACGGGATGTCTTGAATAGGCGAATGGGCATCTAGAAAGCAAAATGATTGGTCGGATCATTATAATAAATCTATGGCAATTGAAAACAAATAGTCAAATCCAAGTGAGAGTTACTTACCTACAAAGTAGGGATGAAAATCTCCTCAAACATCGACTCTAGCCGAGCTCCAAAGCTCCAAATAGTGAGAAATGAGCTAACCCCTCTAAATATAAATCTGCCCAGCAACTTTTGCATCTGCAGACAAATTGGTCTCTTCTACGACATCACTTCTACGGTCAAAACCTCACATCTGCGGATCCCACTAAAGCTAATGACCACTTGATTTTGTGACACATGTATCGCATCTGCGACACCATAGGTGCGCCAAAAACCTCGCTTGTGCGCACACTCCCTAAGCACACCAATCTCGCATGCATCCTCCAAATATCCACAAGTGCATCATAGCACCTGCGACCCACTCTTCACAGAAGCAAAACTTCCCCAGAACACCTCAACTCTGCATAGGTGACATAGAAGTCACACCTGCGACCTCACACCTGCGCCCAAACCTCCGCACGTCTGATGAAGCAGAACCAGAACTACCCAAACCATTTTCAATGGTCCAAAACACACTCAAGCCCCCTCCCCCCCCAAGGACCCCGTCGAATCATACAAACAAGTCCATAAATATTACCCGGACCTATCCAAAGCCTCCAAGCTCATTTGATAACATCACATCAAGGAATCAAAGATCAAAATATAAATTAAACTTCTCTTAAGTTCAAAAACTTTCAAACTTCAAACCAGGCATCTGATTCAAGCCTAACCAACCTGAATTACATCCAAAGTGAACACACAAGTTCCAAATCACAAAATGAACCTATTATAAGTTTCGAAATAAAAATCCAAGTATGATATTATCAAAATCAACCCCAGTCAAACCTATGAACTCCCCAAACCTTCAAATTGTCAACGTTCAATAAGTAGAACCAAAACATCTTAGGAACTTCCAAATCCAAATCCAAACATATGCCTAAGTCCACAATTACCATACGAACCCTTGGAACTGTCAAATCACCAATATGAGGTCGTTTATACAAAAGTCAAACCTTGGTCACCTCTTATAACTTAAGCCTCTAACAAAGGAACTAAGTGTCCCAATTCACTCCAAAACCTCCTCGCAATCAAACCAACCACCCCTACAAGCAACAAAAAAATAAAAAATATCAAATAGTAAAACGAGGCTCAAATAGATAAAACGACCGGCCGGGTAATTATATTTTTCTTTCATAGCGGAGTTCTTGGATCCAGAGAGGTTGAGTAGAGCTAGAGTCTCCTTAATTTTATTGACATGTTTCTTCCTTCTTCTGATGCATTGGTAGAGAATCTTTCTCCATTTTAGGATGAAGATTTGAAAATAAGAATTGATGCAGATGGTACTTAGAGTGTTTGTTGTCCTAGAAATCTTTCTTTGCCCCTTGTAATTGGTACAAGACTCGCATAGGTAACATCAAGGATGTTTTCCACTTTATCATAGAACTTAGAATGAACATCCTTGGAGGAAGTCGATTTAGAGTTGATTTTCTTTGAAGACTTTTCAATGTTCTTGAACTTTAGTGATCGAAAGGATAATATGAGAGATAATGTTGTCCCACGGGACCTGCCAAAATTTATAAACAATAAAACTCGAATCAAGATATTAATTGGGATTGAAAAATATTATAGTAATCGTAGTATTGTATTTCTGATAATTTGAGCTTTACAATCTCTATTAATCCTCTGATTCTTCTTTTCAACAGTAAATAAAGTAAATTCAAGGGCCTTTTAGATTGATCCAAAATTTGAATTTTATCTATCCGCCATGAACGCCTTGATGGTTGCTATGAACACTAATATTTTTACGAATAAGTAATCTTGATCTTGAAAGCTGTGTATTTGATTTGACTTTGTATTTTACTTTGAATCATTCAAATTTGTGTTGCAGTACTTGAATCCTTGAATACTTGTAGTTTGTAGAGACTTGTGGCATTTGGTCCACAACCTCCCTTATATATTCTTGTTGGACTTTAACTTCTGATCCCTTCAAATGAGAGTAGTGAGCCCTTTATATAGGTGTGGATGGAGTAGCCTCCGATAAAGGCTTCTAGGTCATTGGGCTTGCGCTTTATGGGTCAACCCTGTTAGTAAAAGACCATCTAAATGGGTTAGCTCAATTACATTAGGTATTTATTTAAATTAATTTAAATAATTAACCTAATATATTGGCTCATAATATTTATTTGATTTAATATATCTCTTATTTAAAATATATTTCAAATTGATTTATGAATTTAATTTAATAAATTTTAAATTCCTACAAGCCAAATAATTAATCGGGACTGAAAATAATTACAACAAACGTAGTATTTTTTCCAGATTATCTGAATGTTACAATCTCTATGAATCCTCTAAATCTTCTTTCCAATAGTAAATACAATAAATTCAAGAGATTTTGAGCTTGATGTTGAATTTAAATTTGATCTATATGTCACGAAGGCCTTGATGGTTGCCACGAACAGTAACTTTTTGGTGAACAAGTAGCCTTGATCTGGAATGCCTTGTATTTGATTTGACTTTGTTGTTGATCCTGAATAATTAAAATTTATGTTGCAGTGCTTGAATGCTTATAGTTTGTAGAGAGTTGTGGCATTTTATCCACGAGCTCTCTTGTGTGTTTTTGTTGGACTTCATCTTCGAATCTATTCAAATGAGAGAAATGACCTATTTATATAGATGTGGGATGGACTAGCCTCCAAGAAAGATTTTTGGGTCATTGGACTTGGTCTTCATGGGCCGATTCAGTTAGTAGAAGACCATGTAACTGGGCTATCCCAATACTATTGGATATTATTTAAATAATTGACCTAATATGTTATCCCAACAACAACAACATATCCATGCATTCCCATAGGTGTGGTCTGGGAGGGTAGTATATACACAGACCTTACGTCTATCTTATGAAAGAAGAGAAGTTATTTTCGGAAGACCCTCGGCTCAATAAAAACAATATCATAACAGTTGTGACAACGAATTACGGAAAGAGAAATAGTAGTAATAGCTAGAAAAAAAAATGAAGCAAAGGAAACAACTAGCGATCTATAAATAGGGAAAATGAGGATAACACTAGTACTATAGCTATGAAAGGAAGCACGTTTGAAATAGGAATACGCTCGACTACTTACTAACATACTACCCTAATCCTCGACCTCTACATCCTCTTATCAAGGGTCATGTCCTTGGTAAGCTGACGATGTGCCATGTCTTGTCTGAGCACCTCTTCCCAATACTTCTTCGATTTACCTCTACCTCTCCTTGAACCCGCCATAGCCAACCTCTCACACCTCCTCACCGGGGTATCTGTGCATCTCCTCTTCACATGCCTGTACCATCTCAGCCTTGCTTCCCGCGTCTTGTCCACCACACAGGACACTTCTACCTTATCGTGTATATCTTCATTCCTAAACTTATCTTTCATAATATGCCTACATATCTATATCAGCATCCTCATTTCTGCAACTTTTAAATTCTAAACATGAGAGGTCTTGACTGGCCAACACGCCACTCCATACAACATGATCGGTGTAACCACTACTCTATAAAACATATCTTTAAGTCTTGGTGGCTCATTCTTGTCGCACAAGACATCAGATGCGAGCCTCCACTTCATCCACCCCGGTCCAATACGATGTGTGACATCCTCGTCAATCTCCCAATTTTCATAGATTACATGCCCAAGATACATAAACTTTTCTCTTGGGTATGACTTGTGTTTCTATCCTCACTTCAATGTCAGCCTCCCCAGTCACGTCACTAAATTTGCACTCCAACTATTTTGGCTTGGTTCTGCTCAACTTGAAGCCTCTGGACTCCATGGTTTGCCTCCAGACCTCCAGCCTATCATTAGTATCGCATTGGGTTTTGTCAATCAGTACTATGTCATCTGCAAATAACAAGCACAGGGTGCCTCCCCTTGAATGTGTCATGTCAACTTATCCATCACCAAGACTAATAGGAACGGGCTAAGAGCTGATCTGAATGCAACCTCATCTCTGCTGAGAAGTGTCACGAATCTCCTCCTACTTTTTTTACCCCGGTCTTGGCTTCATCGTACATGTCCTTAATCACCCTAGTGTATGCAACAGGTACACCTCTAGCCTCCAAGCATCTCTACAGAACCTTCCTTGGCACTTTGTAGTATGTCTTTTCTAGATCGATGAACACCATATGTACGTATTTTTTTCTCTTCTCATATTTTCCACCAATCTCCTAACAAGATGAATGGCTTCTGTAGTCAATCGCCCCAGCATGAATTCAAACTGTTTCTTGAAAATAGACACACCCCACCTTACCCTCATCTCCACCACCCTCTCCTAAACTTTCATAGTGTGGCTTAGTAGCTAGAAACCCCTATAGTTGTTGTAATTTAGAATATCACCCTTGTAATTGTACAACAAAATTATTGGATTCCGCCTCCATTCCTCGAGCATTCATATCGTCCTCAAAGTGACATTAAACAACCTCGTAAGTTACTCCAAACCTACCGAACTCGTGCTATTCCACAATATATTGCCTCTGCTACTTCCATAACATGGGCCTTTGACGTATTCCCCCATATATGTGGATTCTTTTCTTCTTTAGTGAAGTATGCGCAGATCGGACCCCAGCCCTTTTTTGCCTATAATATTTATTTTTACTAATATATCTTGTATTAAAAATATATTCCAAATTAATTTATAAATTCAAATACATTAAATTTTAAATGTCTACAGTTGCTATATGTGTATGTGTGTATATGTCAGCCAAACATCAAGAAACTAAATATCATGTTAATTCTAATTAATCCCCAAAGGAATCATTGTAACGACCGAGCCGGATGTTTTGAGCATTTGCATTTAGTTCAGCTATTTGAAGTCTTGAGAATCTTCATATGATGTATTATGACTTGTGTGAGTCGTCAGTTTTAGTTTTCAGGTGATTCGGGGACTGAATTGAAAGAATAATTCTCAACTAGGAAGATTAATGTTGGAAGAGTTGACCAAGTTTGACTTTGTGCATTTGACCCCGGATCGAAGTTTTGATGGTTCCATTAGGTCCAGATGGTGATATGGGACTTGGGTGTATGCCCAGATTTGCATTTGGATGCTTCTAGAAATTTTTGACACTATCTGGCGAAAGTTAGCAATTTGAAGGTTTGGAAAGTTCATAAGTTTGACAGGGAGTTGACCTTGATGATACCGGGTTCAGATTATAGTTTTGGGAATTTGAATAGCTTTGTTACGTCAATTGGGACTTATGTGCAAAATTTGAGGTCATTCTGGTTTGATTTGATATGGTTCGGCACGAGTTTTAGAAGTTGAAAGTTCAAAAGTTCATTAAGTTTGATTTGAGATGCGATTCGTGGTTTTGATGTTGTTATGCGTGATTTGTGGCCTTGAGTAAGTCCGTGTTATTTTATGCGGCTTGTTGGTATGTTCGTACGGGGTCTTGAGGGGATCGGCTGAGTTTCAAATAGGTTTGGATTGTGTTGCGCTCGTTTTTGATGTTTTGACGTTGTTTATTCAAGTATAAATGGAACCATATTAAGAAAATTAAATCTAATTTTTGTTTTGATTGAAACATAAGATTTGTATCGTAATTACGGAGTCATAGCAAAGAAAATCTTCGAATTTGGATATCGTATGAGGGAGTTATGTTTATTTTAGTGTCAGAGAAGAGAAGCTGTGCTGGTGCTTCGCAGATGTGAAGTTGGGTCCACATCTGCGACCCCGCAGGTGTGAAACATGGTCCACAAAAGCGGAAATAACAGCTGGAAAAGTGCAGGTGCAACTTTTTGGGCACAAAAGCGGAAATGCCTGTGTATAAAAAAAATTATACTACGTTCTTTTGGTATTTTGAGCATATCTTGAGTTCTAGATCTCCGATTGAGGTGATTTTCATACGTTCTTCTAGTATTTTCATAGGGGTAAGTACCTAATCTCAATTTTTGAACTTTAACATGAATCTAGTAGTTCATTTGTGAATTAATACATGTTTTGATTGGAGAATTGTGGGCTTTTATAAAAACCTTTTCTAAAGAGAATAATTGGGTTTTGAACATTGACTCAGAGTCAAAATTGGATGAAATATGTATGGTTAGACTCATAATTGAATGGGTTATCAGATTTTGTGAGTTTTATCGGGTTTCAAGATGCGAGCTCGAGTTTGACTTTTTGGTTGACTTTGAGTAAATGTGTAAAGATTTGAACTTATCATTTGGGATTGTTTACTTAGGCATTATTTGATGTATTTGAGTTTTGTTTGGATAGTTTTGAACCCTTTAGAGGTTGTTACGCACGGGATGGCATTTCTAGAGTATTGTGGCTTGATCGGATTTGGCTTGTTCGAGATAAGTAGCATATCTAAACTTGTATTTGAGGATATTTAACCATGGGAACTATGTTATAAGAGATGTATTGATGTGACGTACATGCTAGGTGACGAGCGTGTGGACGTGCATGGGAAAATCATGATTCTACTTGACTATTAGACTATGACCGGACTTATTTTGCTGTTATATCTTGTTACATCCCTTTTTTCCCTACTTGTTTGATTATATGAGCTGTGAATCATGTTTAGGCTATGCGCTTATTCAGTTGAGACCTTTTGAGGCTACCTCTGTTGTTTTGACTTATCTGCTCTAACTGTAATCATATACTCAGTTATGATTCTTTATTTGTATATCATATCTAAGTCTTTGTTCATCATTCATTGTTACATCACATGTTATCATTGTTTTGGCTGATTGGTACGAGATTGTGAGCCCGTGAGACTTGAGATATTGATGACTAAGTTGGGGCCTGAGAGCCGGATTGTGAGTGATATTGATGGGATCGGGTTGCATGCCGCAGCAGGCCTTATTGGCTATTTATGGGATAGGGTTGCACACCGCAGCAGGCTTTATTGGCTATTTATGGGATCAGGCTGCACGTCGCAACATGCCTTATTAGCTATTTATGGGGGGTGCACGTCACAGCATACCTTATCGGCTTATTTATTATTATGGGGTCGGGCTGCACGCCGCACCAAGACATATTGGCTTTATATTAGCGCTTGGGCAGGATCCACCCCTCCGGAGTCTGACATACCAACAGTGAACGCAGGTACCGTACAGTGTTGAGTGATTATGTGTGATAAGTGGGATTTTGAGACTAGCAGATTGAGTACTCTGAGAGTGTGAGTATCTGGGATTATCATCGTGAAATCATTCATTTGTCATGCGTACTTGGCATGTAGGCATAGAGATGGATGTTTTCTCATGCTACACAGTGTTGTGACATTCATGATTTGATATGTACATTGACATGTAGGTATTGAGATGTGTATTCATCATGCTAGATGGTATATGATAAGAGATGACTTGACATGCATATTGACATGTAGGCATAGAGATGTACTTTCCTCATGCTATCTGATAATAAAATATCTTATCTGTTGTTGAAAGTTTAGGAAAAATCACAGTTTTCTTGTATACTCATATTTTGGTAATTTCAGTGAAAGATTTGGTTTTTTCTATTATACGTGGAAAGCATATCTACTCTTCTATAACTGTGAATGAGTTGTGCATGAGATCGTTTGAGTTATTACATGTACTGATTTCATTATATTGTTACGAGTTGTTTTCGGCTGTTGGTGTTGGACTCTGGCCATTTTTTCGAGCTCGTCTCCGCTTTCAACCTAAGGTAGGTTTGTTACTTATTGAATACATGAGGTCGGTTGTACTCATACTACACTTCCGCACCTTGCGTGCAGATTTTGGAGTTATGTTGTGTATGGTGGGAGCTGGCATTGGAGATGCACCTGCGTTCTGGTTATAGCTGCCTCTTGTTCTTGGTAACTTTAGATTTATAAATATGTTTATGTATATTTCGAAGAGATAATGTATTTATTTTGTACTATATTTGTTAACTCTAAGTCTTAGAAGCTCATGATTTGTTGTACCAATCCTTGGGATTCTTGTATAAAAGTTCAGTTATTTCATCACTGGTTTTCTTAGTAAATCTCATTTGGAATTGGATTATTGTTAATTGGCTTACCTAGCAGGTTGGGATAGGTGACATCACGACTAGTTGGATTTTTTGGGTCGTGACAAGTTGGTATCATAGCTCTAGGTTTATAGGTTCTACGAGTCATGAGAAAATGTCTAGTAGAGTCTTGCGGATTGGTATGATGACGTCCATACCTATATTCGAGAGGCTACATGGTATCTAGGATAACCTTTCCATCTTTCTTTCCTTATCATGCGACATTGATTCAGCTTGAAACGTATCTCTTTGAATTCCTTCCACTCACTCGTATGCGTATATGAGCGTTCGTTATTAGATGAGGTGCAAGATTTATTTTCTGTGTTTTAGGGATGGGACAGTCTGGAGAACTTGAGGTCGGGTTTTGATCGCAGTTTAGGCTTAATGGTTTCAGTTGTGTGAGCATGTGCTTTTGGACTTATATATCCGGTAGTGTCCCTATGACTGAAATTCATGGCTCGGTGAGTGGTTGGATGATTATATGATGAGTATGATGTGACTGCGGGGTAGGTTCAGATGGTTTGAATGTGACGAGAAGGGTTTCCTTGAGATGTGAAAAGGACTATTGGATGCTTAATTTCTGTCTTGAAGTGTTGTACAGTCTCGAGTTATGATCATGTTGAGGGATCATTCATGTTGTTTATTTGTGGAACGAAGTATATTCCCATGTCTTGTTGATGAGTTCAGACTCAGGAAGATTAAGTAATTGCATAGTAGTTGTGGCTACGAAAGGGCATAGAGAGATGCCAGCTTGAGGCTAAGCAGGTGGGATATCTCCTACGGGATGTTCTGAGGTTCTGTGATTCTTATGATGATTATGTGGAGAGTTTCTTTCTATCAGTGGGCTATGTGTGTCGCAATTTGAGTCTAAATTGCTTGAGGAAATTTGGCTTGACTATAACAAGGATGAATGCGAGCTTAGCAGATGATTAGAAGGAATTTTATGGTTTGTGTGGCATGACCTTATGAAGGATTTAGTTGAATCTCAGTGTGGTATTATGGAAGTTATAGAATATGGGTATTGTAAGTTATCGGATGCTTTATTCTATGACTTTGAGCCGAGTGGGGGAGTCTGCTATCGACGATTTGATTGCACATTTATGTGTTATACTGATATCGATTTGAGGCATACTTGTGAATCAGTTATGACTTGAAGATATTGATTTCGAAGATGACATGAGTAAGGAATTTCTAGATGCATGATGTATTACACCTTATAGATATATGAAAGTCCTTGGAATGGTTTAGGGTTGTTGTTCGTGATGGATATAGTGAACTAAGAAAAGGGATTCACTCGGTTTCTTAGGTGTGTGGATTAATTATTTGGGTGTTATTGTTCTAATGGTTCATAGATTGTTCAGCCCGTTTGGGTAGTGCAATTTAGATTTGAGCAGAGTGGATGACTTTTGAGAAGGTTTTAATGGATTCAAGATTATATGCGGCAATTAAGAACTTTTTGGATTTGTATATGATTAAGATCTGAGATTTGCATTGGATGATGTCGGGACTTGCGATATTTCTGTGTCACTATGGATTCTACATTTTAGTATCAAAAAGGTAAAAGGAACAACTTTAAATTCACAGAAGGTCTCTTCATAGTGGGTGTCTCGATTGTGGTACCTTTGGAGTGCTTAAGAGGGAATGCAACAACTTATGGGCCTTAGGGCGATGTGGTTTTATGCTAGGATATCTGGTGGTGAGCTTTGGGTAAGGATCGTGGTGTTCTGGAAAGGAGAAGTGTCAACTTGAGGGTAATTCGGAAGGAACTCAGAGAAATAGGACAGCTTGGTAGTATGTTAGGTTAGCACGATAATGGATATGATTGATTCTTTGGGTACTTATGATGTGGTGGGTTTGTTAAGGTATTTTGTGGTAATACTCTTGGGTTTGACGACCTGCGTGACTTGGTTGAGTTAGAGGTATTCAGTTCTAATGACTTGGTTATGTGCAAATGGGGTTTGAAGTGTTCTCAATGATTTCTGCTACAACTTGAGATAGATATTATCTACAGGTATGAGGGGTATGTGGCGTGTTATGATTTTCTCCTGGATGAGATCAAGTGGAACGTTTCTAACTGATCAGGTAAGTATTTTGATTGTGACCAAGAGTTGATAAGGATATTCTCGTGCTTTTCACATGATGGCATGCTAGATGTGGTGCATCCGTGTGGGATTAAAATTTGCATGTACACAGTGGCAGTTCAGATTTGGAGAGGACATCATGAATTTTGGATAACATGGACAGTTTTATATGACTAGATGAATGTTATAACTACTTGGTATTTCCTGAGAAGGGTGTGCATTTCAGAAGGCATTGTGTTTTGACTTACGGATGCTTTATTGGTATTGCGGTACTCGCATGGTTGATCGATTGCTAATCTATAGATTTTGCTATGTGGCACGGAAGAATTATGGAAGTATTTATCTTAGGATGCTTATTTATGAGATATGTGTTAGTCATTCGAGTGGTGGAGTTAGGATCGGCTATGGTGATTCATGTGTTCTATGGATTTGGAGACTGAGAGTTCTCAGAATCAGATTGTTTCGGGTTGCGGACTGTGAAGATGTGGCCAAAGTTAGCCAGATGGTGGTACGTGTTATGGTTAAATCACTGTAGACTTTTGGAGGGCTATTTATCCATTTGGGGATGACCGGAGTTCATATGGGTGCCCATTGGTAGGCCCAATAAGGATGTATATTCTACACTGGGTCGGATTTGTTGACTCGGCACCGTTATTATTGAAGGGTGTTCTATTCGGTTAGAGTTGATCTTGTTCGTGTTCTGATAAGTTCTATATGTTACTCTTCTATGCTACGAGGGGTTGTGATTTATTTGTTATATGCACACATGATGCGGTTCTTTTTGGGCCTTGTAGCGAAATTCCAGCGAGATGGTCATTGGGGTGTTGAATGGTTGATTTCGCCTTGTTTATGGTCTTTCTAGGCTGTGGTATATTGTGTTATTCGCTTCTCCATAGTTATGGTCATGCACTTCGTGTACTTGATGTCGAATTGCGTGTGGTTGTTGATTTTTTTGAGCATTGTGGCTTGAGGTATTTCATATGGACTAGTGTTTGGATGGGGTCACGCATTGCAGCGGGGTTATGTTGGGATATGATCCTTTGTGTTAGATTTGTGTGTCTTGGTTCTACTATGTGTGATAGATTCATAGCATTGCGTTTTTGGTGGTACTTGTGGAGCTTGCGGGTGGTTCTCTTATTTAAGTCATTTTTCCATGTTCGAGTACATTCGAGTTGTTGCTGGATTGGTACACGGATTGCGCGGTTTGTGGCTTAGGTTGTATTGGTGTGTCATGTCAATAAAATTGTTGTGTTTGATGAGATGAGGTCATTGGACCTGGGTACTATCAGATTTGATTATGGTATGTTTGGAAGAACAAAATCAGAAGTCGGCTTAGAATTTGGCTTTTGGTTCTTGTCGGATGAGAGAGAGCTCTATGACTTGTTGGTCTGATGAGTGGTTATTAGTTTCTGCGTGTTTCTTTCTTTATCGGCAACGTACGAAGGTTTTGAAAGAGGTTTTATTTGATGCGAGGATTATTTTATCGGTACCAGGTTTGTTTTTGAGCAGCTACAGTGATCGGAAATTATTGCAAAGAGTATGCGAGTCATATTGTATATCATGTGATTACATCTTGGATTATGGTTATAGCTTGATACAACTTGTTCAAACTTATACAATATGTAAATGCGAGATTCGGGTACTATAATAAATTTCGGATGTTAAACTGGGTTATAAGGTTTACGGACTAAGGTGGAAGTAAAGATATTCAGCTATGTTATGTTGTCAGGCTTATATGGATTGTGGTAATGTGGGATCACCCCGGGTATATGCATGGAAAGATTACACAGTGATTTGACGGCTTTGGAACAACTCTTGGCACGTTCGAGGACGAACGTATGTTTAAGTGGGGGAGAAAGTAACGATCCAACCGGTTGTTTTGAGCATTTGCATTTCATTAAGTTATTTGACGTCTTGAGTAACTTTATATGATGTATTATGACGCGTGTGAGCCGTCGGTTTTGATTTTCAGGTTATTCGGGATTTAATTGGAAGAATGATTCTAAACTATGAAGCTTAAAGTTGGAAGAGTTGACCAAGTTTGACTTTTATGTATTTGACCCCGGATCGAAGTTTTTATGGTTCCATTAGGTCCGGATGGTGATTTTGAACTTGGGTGTATGCCCGGATTTGTATTTGGATGCTTCTAGAAGATTTCGGCACTATTTGGTGAAAGTTGCCAATTTGAAGGTTTGAAATTTTTATAATTTTGACCGGGAGCTGACATTGATGATATGGGGTGCGGATTGTGGTTCCTAGAATTTGAATAGCTTCGTTATGTCAATTGGGACTTATGTGCAAAATTTGAGGTCATTCTGGGTTGATTTGATATGGTTTGGCACAAGTTTTGGAAGTTGAAAGTTCATTAAGTTCGATTTGAGGTACGATTCATGATTATGATTTTGTTATACATGATTTGATACCTCTTGTAAGTCTGTATTAAGTTATGGGACTTGTTGGTATGTTTGGATGGGGTCCCGAGGGGCTCGGGTGAGTTTCAGATAGGTTTTGGTTGTGTTACGCTCGTGTTTTACATTTCAGCATCGTTTATTCAAGCATAAATGGTACCACATTAAGCAAATGAGATCCGATTTCTATTTTGATTAATGCATTAGATCCGTATCGCAATTATGGAGCCATAGCAAAAAAGAATCGTCGAATTTGGACATCGTATGAGGGAGTTTTTGCTCATTTTAGTGTCGGAGAAGAGAGCTGGTGCTAGTGCTTCGCAGATGCAAAGTTGGATCCACATCTGCGACCCCGCAAGTGCGAAAAATCATTTGCAAAAGCGGAAATGAAAATTGAAAATGTGCAGGTGCGGCATTTTGAGCGCAAAAGCGGAAATACCTGTGTATAAAAAAATTAGATTGCCTTCTTTTGGTATTTTGAGCATATCTTGAGTTCTGGAGCTCCGGTTGAGGTGATGTTTGCAGCGTTCTTATCGTCTTTTCTTGGGGGTCAATATCTAATCTCAAGTTTTGTATTTTAACATGATTCCAGTAGTTTATTTGCGAATTGATTGATGTTTTGATTAGAAAATTGGGAGGTCTTATCAAAAACTTTTCTAAAGAGAATAATTAGGTTTTGAACATCGATTCGGAGCCGGAATTGGATAAAATTAGTATGGTTAGACTTGTAATTGAATAGGTTGTTAGATTTTGTGAGTTTTGTCAGGTTCCGACATGCGGGCGCGGGCTTGACTTTTAGGTTGACTTTGAATAAATGTGTAAAAATTTGACCTTTATCATTTGGGATTGTTTCCTTAGGCATTATTTGATGTATTTGAGTTGTGTTTGGCTAGTTTCGAGCCGTTCGGAGGTTGTTACATGCGGGATGGCATTTCTAGAGTATTTTTTGGCTTGCTCGATATTAGATTTGACTTGTTCGTGGTAAGTAAGATGTCTAAACTTAGATTTGAGGGTATTTAACCCTAGGAACTATGTTAGAAGAGATGTATAGAGGTGACGAGCGTGTGGGCATGCACCGAGAAAATCATGATTCTAGTTGACTATTAGACTATGACCGGACTTGTTTTGCTGTTATATGAGCTGTGACTTAGTTAGAAATCGTGTTTAGGCTATGCGCTTATTTGGTTGAGACCTATTGAGGCTACCTCTATTGTTTTGAGTTATCTGCTCTAACTGAAATCATATACTCAAACATGATTCTTTATTTGCATATCATATCTCAGTCTCTATTTATCATTCATTGTTATATCACTTGTTATCATTGTTTGGGTTGTATGGTACAAAATTGTGAGCCCGTGAGACTTGAGATTTTGATGACTAAGTTGGAGCCTGAGAGCCGAATTGTGAGTGATATTTATGGGATCGAGTTGCACACCGCAGCATGCCTTATTGGCTATTTAAGGGATCGGATTGCACGTCGCAACAGGCCTTATCGGCTTATTTATTATTATGAGATCGGTCTGCATGCCGTAGGAGGCCATATTGGCTTTATATTAACGCTTGGGCACGATCCACCCCTACGGAGTCTGACATACCAGCAGTGAGCGCAGGTACCGTACATTGTTGAGTGATTGTATGTGATGAGTGAGAGTTTGAGATAGGAAGATTGAGTACTCTGGGAGTGTGAGTATCTGGGATTACCACCGTGAAATTATTCATTTGACATGCGTACTTGGCATGTAGGCATAAAGATGCTTTTTCCTCATGCTACACAGTGTTTTGACATTCATGATTTGACATGTACATTGACATGAGGCATTGAGATATATATTCCTCATGCTAGACGGTATATGATAAGTGATGACTTGACATGCATATTGACATGTAGGTATAGAGATGTACTTTCCTCATGCTATCTGATAATAAAATATCTTATCTGTTGTTAAAAGTTTGGGAAAAATCACTATTTCTGATATACTCATATTTTGGTAATTCCGGTGAAAGATTTAAGTTTTTATATTTAACCTGGAAAGCATGTCTACTCTTCTGTATCTATGAACGAGCTGCGCATGAGATCTTTTGAGTTATTACATGTACTGATTTCATTATATTGTTACGAGTTATTTTCGGCTATTAGTGTTGGACTCTGATCGTTTTTCCGAGCTCGTCACTGCTTTCAACCTAAGGTTAGCTTTGTTACTTATTGAGCACATAGGGTAGGTTGTACTCACACTACACTTCTGCACCTTGCGTGCAGATTTTCGAGCTGATGTTACAGTATATGGACGGAGCTGGCATTGAAGATGTACCTGCATTCCGGTTATAGCTGTTTCTTGTTCTTGGTAGCTTTATATTTATAAATATGTTTATATATATTTCGAACAAATGATGTATTCATTCATACTAGCTTTGTAAACTCTAAGCCTTAGAAACTCATAATTAGTACTCCCTCCGTTCCAATTTATGTGAACATGTTTGATTGGGCACGAAGTTTAAAAAAAAATAAAGAGTTTTGGAATTTATGGTCCTAAACAAGTCAAAAAAGGGGCCCAGAGTATTTGTGTGGTTATAAAAGTTTCTCATTAAGGGTTGAATGGTAAGTTTAAGCTAAATTGTTACCAAAATTAGAAAATGGTCATTCTTTTTGGAACGGACCAAAAAGAAAATAGGTTCGCATAAACTGGAACAGAGGGAGTACTACCAATCCTTGGGATTCTTTTATAAAAGTGTAGTTATTTCATCATTTATTTTTTTAATAAATCTCATTTTGAATTGGATTATTGTTAATTTAACTTACCTAACGGGTTGGGTTAGGTGTCATCAGGACTAGTTAGATCTTTTGGATCTTGACAATCAAGCAATCTCAAACAATTATATAAAAAACATGGTTGACTACTCAAGATTCGATCCAGCTTCGTGATTAACATACGGATCATAAGCAAACAATCAAGAGGCGACATGGTTTAATGGAAGAACGTGTAGCGTGGCACTCATTTGGTTGACTTAATTAGGCTATATTGACCTGTTTATGTTACCGACGTACAATCAGATCTAGTTATTTAACATTAAAAAAAAAATCCCCTTATTAATGAGCTAGTATATTTTTGGTTTAGTTCGCATTCTTTATACTTGCATATTTTCAGTATTACTTATAGAATATGGTTGTCATGTTTGTTGCTAACATAAATAAAACTTGCATAATTATTGAGGAATTTATGTATTATTTTATGTGGGATAGAAAGTGGAATAAGAATATCACGATTAGTAATACATGGACTAAAGCAACTATAATGACAAAAATAACCCTTGTGTGTTTTAAATAATCATTTAAAATAATAGAAACTTACTTTAAGCCACATAGTATAAGAAATAATGCATGTATAACTACGTATTTGTGTTCGGTCTTATGCTTGCAAATTGCAACCCTATATCATAAAGTTTGTATCGTTTTCAACTTATAATTTTTCCTTTATTCTCCTTAATAATTGGTCCTTTTAACCATTCTCTTTGTTTTTTTTGAAAAAGAGTCTTTATGGAGAGCATTCTATCTTCCCTTGCTTTTTATTTTTTGGATGAATAAAGAGAGCTAAAATACATTTCAACCATATGATTAAACAGGTGCATACACATTTTTAATTGGGTCAAAAACAAATTTTAAACAGAGGATCCATAATGTTCTATGTTCTTTTTTTATAAAGAGATGTGAAGCACAGGGGATACTTTTATAGCTTGTGAGTTTCGAGGTTTAACATATTTAAGCTAAATTTTATGATTTTGAAAGCTCAATTATTGACTCCCACAATGTCTGGTTAATAACATCTTTCTCTTGGTATGAAATATCCATACTCACATGGTTATAACAATTAGAGATTATATTAATTGAATTTGACGAAATTAGTTGTTGGATGAACCAAAAGTACACAATTCAATAAATACAAGGTTCAATTTCATGACTAAGATCCAAATGAGTAAAATTAAAATATTCGTTAAGTGCAAATAGATGAAGCTTGAATCATTTTTTATGTTAAATAATGAGATCAAATTGCACGTGGAAACTTAAACGGGTCAATAGCGTTTAAGTCAACAAACACGCTACACATTCTGCCAATAGCATCTTTCTCTCTTTATGAAATATCCTTAATCACATGGTTTAACAATTATAGTTAATCTAATTTTTAACAATATTTATCATATGTGTATGAAGTAAAATTAGTTGATTATAGGTGGTCGAATGGTAAAATGACGCGTGGAACCGAAGATAGGCAAAGGACGAGTCAGAAACAACTAATACCATATGCGGCGTGTGTGACCGATATCGGGTGGTTTCCGAAAGGAACGTAGTCGACGATAGAAGTTCAGAGGTTCGCTATTGGATAGCATTTAATGAGGGAATATTTGCTAACATTAAATGAGCAGCCGTTATAGAGAATATTTGCTAACATTAAATGAGCAGTCGTTATAGAGAATATTTGCATTCAAGGCTTGCCGTTATATATTCATCAATGACACTTTTATTCTCATTCAAGAAGAGCTTGATTTTAGGAGCTTGTCCCCCTTAAGATAGCTATAAATATCAGATCGACGATTCCTGTAGAGGACATGAAACGTTCTGCACACAAAAGCTATACTTTACTATTTTGCTCTCATACTTTACTATTTAGCTCTCAATTTAGCAGCTTCATCATTGCTTTATCTTTATTTTCACTTTTGCTCTCAGAAAGGCTGAGTTTGGAATCAAGCTTGTTATCTTCTTTAATTTCAATCGTTAATTCTTAACTTTAGTCCTATTTCTTTATCATTCTTGGATCAAATCGATTTTCTTATCTATCAACCATGTTACAAATTTAACTTTACCATTTTACGGATAAACAGTTTTGCGTCCACCGTGGGGCATAGATAGCTGCATAATCGCTTTGGTCCGTTCATTTATTACTAACGAGTTTTGGTTCTTTCTTTAGTAAAAACAAGATATGGCAGCCAATGACGCCAACAACACACACAACGTTGAAGCACGCGTTGAACGGGAAGAATTGTCCAAGCGCGATGTCTCAATCAGCGAGACCCGCAATGAAGATGACAAGACGAACCCGGTTCGTGAAGCTCAGTACCCTCGGCTTGTGCGGGAACAAACTCCTGATGATGCGGAGGAGGAACATATCGTAGAAATAGTCAAACTCTTGAGGGAACAACAGAGAATAATCATGGATCACCTCTCGAGACAGGATCAGGTGATGACGGAATTAAAACAAGCACTGACAGATACTAACAACAACGTGAGCGGGAGGGGCCCGGTTTCTCCCAGTGTTCCTACAAATCAAACAGCTCAGAGAACCGATAACAATACCCCAAGGGGTGAAGTCAGTTTCGATGAAGTCGGAGGAACCGGTAGCAGATCTGGGAATCGAGACAAAAACCAGGATAAGTTTAACAACAACTTTTATGCAGATCGGCGGTCCTTTAGAGGTCGTTTTCTACCATACGAGATGACCGATGGGCGTAGCAGCAAAAAGTTTCAAACATTGGAAAAGGGTCGCTCCCGATAGAAGAGTCGATGATGACCGGAGCAACAGGTCATTGCAAGAGAAAGAGGTGCCAAGGGAACGAGAATCCTCTTATCCCGGGTTATTGGACTATAACTTTAACATCAGCCTAGTATAGTTGGTATCGATAAGTGATCGAGCCAAAAATAATTATGGCCGACGCCGGGACACTGCGTAACCTTCGAAGATAGCAAAAGGGTCACCTCGGATGACTATCAACATGATCTTCATGGGAAGCAAAGTCAATGGTGTAACCTTTTTAGCAGCAAAGAAAATAAAGATATCGGTGACTCACAACAAGAGACTCGGAAAAGACGCGGAAGATGATATCACCTTCACGGAGAAGGACACTGACGGACTTCTTTTGCCATACAATGACGCTTTGGTAATCTCTCTCAATGTTTTAGATTTCAAAATTAAGCGTGTTCTGGTTGATCCAGGAAGTTCAGCCAACTTTATCCGATGAAGAGTCCTGGAACAAGCGAAATTAACCGGCAACATCGTTCTGAAGGCCGACTTCAACTTGACAATCATGATAACCCGAAGAGAGATTTTGATGACCACACACATCGAAGGAGTAATGAAGACCACTCTATTCGAAGTGGTGAATGGCGATATGGGTTACAATGTAATCCTCGAAAGGCTGTGGATACACGAGATGAAGGTTGTACCCTCAACGTATCACCAGTTGTTGAAATTTCCGACGCCGTAGGAAATCAAGCAAATAAGAGGCGACCAGCCGGCGGCGAGAGAGAGGAATGCGGTGACCATTTCCAGCAGCAAGGGGAAAGAGTCCAACAAATAGAAATTACAGGAACCGATGCCTTCTCCATTTCTGAATAAAGACGATAAAAGCGAGAAGTCATCGAAATCCTATCAGGTTTCGAGATAGTTTTAGGTACCAGAAGAGATGGATGCGACCAAGTCAATCACAAAAGAACTTGAGCAAGTGGCCTTGTTCGAAAATTTTTTGGAAAGGAAGTTTTATCAGAATTTATAAATTTTGATAAAGCTAACGTTGACTGCTTTGCGTGGTCGCACTCGGATATGATAGGTATCCTATTGGAGGTAGCGGTCAACAATCTAAGTCTGGATCCAAACTTTCCTTTCCACCGGTAAGGCAAAATAAATGTTAGATAGCAGAGGTCATGAACATGTTTGTTAAAGAAGAAGTAACTCGACTACTCAATATCGGTTCAATCTGGGAGGTAAAGTATCTGGATTATTAGCCAACGTAGTTGTAATACTCAAAAAGAATAACAAATTTACGATGTGCATAGACTATAACGATTCAATAAGCCGTGCCCTAAAGACTTATTCCTGTTGTCAAACATAGATCAAATGATTGATGCAACGGCTGGACACGAGTTAATACGTTTCCTTGATGCTTACTTCGGGTACAATCAAATCGAGATGAATCCAGAGAATCAGGAAAAAAATTCTTTCATAACAAACTTTGGCACATATTGCTATAATGTGATGCCTTATCGTATTAAGAACGCCGGAGCCACTTATGAGAGGCTCGTTAATTAAATGTTTGAGGATCAGATAGGCAAAACAATGGAAGTAAATATTGATGACATGTTAGTCAAGTCTTTAGATGCAGTAGATAATTTGAAACACCTCCAGGAGACTTTCAACATTCTTAGGAAGCATAATATGAAACTCAACCCGGAGAAATGTGCGTTCGAGGTTAGTTCTGATAAGTTCTTGGGGTTCCTAGTCTAGCAAAGAGGGATTAGAGTAAATCCCGACAAAATCAAAGCTATTGAGGATATCCCGAATCAGCTAACGAGTGTGAAAGAAGTGCAGAGACTAGCCTGAAGGTTGGAGGCTCTAAGCAGGTTCATCTCAAGATCCTCAGAAAAGTGCCACCACTTCTTTTCGCTTTCGAAAAAGAAGAATGATTTCGAATGGATTCTGGAATGCCAACATGCACTGAAAGACCTAAAAAGGTATCTGTCCAGCCCCCTGTTACTGTTGAAACCCGGGGACGGAGAGCAATTCTTAATATACTTAGCGGTCTCGAAAGTCGCGGTAAGTGTAGTTTTGGTTCGAGAGGAAAAAAGTACGCAATATCTTGTTTATTACATTAGTAAAATATTGTCGGGAGCGCAGATATGTTATCCGCACCTCAAAACGTTGGCCTTAGCTCTCGTAGTTGCCTCCTGATAGCTTAGGCCTTATTTCCAGTGCCACCCGAAATCCATTTTGACAACCTTTCTCGTAAGGAATGTCCTTTACAAACCTGAATTGTCAGGCCATTTGGCTAAATGGGCAGTTGAAATTAGTGAATATGACATTGAGTACAAACCTAGGACTCCAATCAAGTCGCACATTTTGGCCAACTTTGTGGCCGGCTTCAGTCCCGAGTTAATGCCTTTAGCTGCTAAGGAAGTAGTGATGGTGTGAAAAATGGCATCAGGAGTTTGGACCCTATTTACGGACGGAGCCTCCAACGTGAATCTAATCACGCCCTCGGGGTAGTTCTAATCACGCCCTCGGGGGATACCCAGAGGAAGGCCATTAAAACTGTTCCATTAAATAAAAATGAAGTTGAGTACGAGGCTTTGGTTGCAGGACTTGAGCAGTCCCGGGGACTAGGCTCCAAGGTCATAGAAATACAATGTGACTCCCAACTGGTGGTCAACTAAGTATGTGAGATCTTCAACGTGAAGGAAGAACGCATGCAGCAGTACTTCAACAAGGTTCAAACATTGCTTGCATGATTCATAGAATGGACAATAATCCACATTCCAAGGGAAGAAAATTAGGAAATATACGCATTGGCTTACTGGGGGGCATCCACGGAGATGAAAGAATATGATTCTGGTATGGTCATCCAACTGTTACATTTGGTGTTGAATGTGGACAGTTACTACGAAGTCAATTCGACCAACTTAATTTAGGACTAGATGAACGAGTTCATTGA
Organism: Nicotiana otophora; assembly: GCA_000715115.1. Taxonomy (NCBI): domain Eukaryota; kingdom Viridiplantae; phylum Streptophyta; class Magnoliopsida; order Solanales; family Solanaceae; genus Nicotiana; species Nicotiana otophora. The sequence goes on from AWOL01S0156714.1 coordinate 97,173, forward strand.
ATATATTAGGAATGGTAAATTACACGAAGACTCAAAGGCATCTCGGACACTGCGGACCGAAGCAGCTCGCTACTATCTCGTAAATAGGCAGTTATACAGGAGGCTGCTTCAAGGACCATTGGCCCGGTGTCTAGGGGCCTCGGAGGTGGACTACGTGATGAGGGAAGTTCACGCAAGAGTTTGCAAGAATCATTTTGGTGCAGACTCGTGAGTTCTTAATTTGATCAGGGCAGGTTACTACTTGCACTAGATGGAACAGGATGCAAAGGTATTTGTTAAAAAATGTGTCAAATGTCAATGTCATGCGCAGTTGGTGCACCAATGAGTAGAACCTTTGCATTTGGTGTTGTCCCCGTGGCCATTCATGAAACGGGGGATGAACATAGTTGGTCCTCTACCACTGGGGCCCAGAAAGGTGAGATTTATTTTAGGTTTAACCGATTACTTTACTAAATGGGTTGAAGCAGGTCCGTACCAAAAGATCGGAGAATGTGAAGTGATTGACTTCATATGGGACCACATAATATGGAATTTTGGAATACCAAAGAAAATTGCATGTGACAACGGGCCACAATTCAAAAGTCGCAAAGTTTTTGTAAGGGTTAAAATCAAGAGAATTACGTCTTCACCATACCACCCAAGTGCTAACGGACAGGCAGAATCAATCAACAAGGAAATTATTCAAAACCTTAAGAAGAAGTTAGAAGATGCTAAGGGTAAGTGGCCCGATAACTTACCGAGAGTGCTATGTGTATATCAGACAGTGGAGAAATCGGGCACGGGAGAAACATACTTCTCTCCTGTGTATGGCGCAGAGGCTCTGATAACGGTAGGAGTGGGGGGCAGACTTTGAGTTTTTCCGTGAATGAAGGAGAAAACAATAAAGCGTTGCTGGTGAAGCTAGATTTTCTCGATGAGCATCGGGACTTGGCGTACGTGAAGATGGTGGATCGAAACCAAAGGATGATAAGGTATTATAATCTCAGGACCAATCTCTATTATTTCAAAGTAGGAAATTTTATTTTGAGGAAGGTAACTCAGAGAACTCAGGAAGTCAATGCTGGGAAGCTGGGACCAACGTGGAAAGGTCCTTACCAGGTTTCAGCTATCACCTATAAATGATCATACGAGTTGGAAAATCAAGATGGAGTCAAATTGCCCAGCAATTGGAACGTGACTCACCTCAAAAGGTTTTATTGTTGATGGTTCCTGCCAATACTAAAAGTATGTGCTGAACTCTTTTCTCTTCGAACAGATTTTGTCCCAATCGGATTTTTCTGGCAAGGTTTTTAACGAGGTAGCAACGAAAAACATACTACGAAGGAAGCGTCATCGGCAAAGGCAAGACCTTTAAATATCAACGCACTAAAATTTTCACATTGATGGTAAACAGCTACATGGATGGTTAAATAATCTTTGGCTCGATGACAAGCCTTGCCTTCCATTATTAAAAAGGGATTATTTAACTGTTCACAAGTTGTCTCCGCCGATGAAGCAGCGATCTGGGTACAAGACTTTTAGTGTTCTAATTCGCATGCTTCGCATTCGAACACTGGGGGATAATATTTGATACGGTACCAGGAGTGCCACGAAAATCAGGGATTGCGAGAACCGGGATAAATATTTCATCAAGATCTTGGACTGCATGATTAGCCCCATAGAAATAGTTGTACAAGTTAGCCACATGTATTGGCAACTTTATTTACTGACGACTGCCTATGTACTTTTAAAAATAGAGGGAATAAAACAAAGTCCTTTTATTTTTATCTTATTTCTTATCCAAATGATGAGTTAATTTTATCGTTTGAAAGTTGACAAAAACTTCAGATGCTTTTACCGGATTGAACAGTAGACCTCCTCTTCAAGAGCACCATAAACATAAGGGTAGATTCCGGAAGAGTTTATGCCCTGAATCAAAAGCTATCGGATGAAAAAATACCTGAAGCTTTAATCAGCTAAACATAAAAGGGATATTTTTGCACAACACATAAGCAAAAACTTCTTTTATTTATCAAGTTCCAAACTTACTAAAAAGTTTTGGCATAATTAAAAAGAGATTAAAAAAGAGGAAAATTATACATCATTGCCGCTAGAAACCGAAAGGAGAGAAGGATCTATGTTTCTCCTGGTAGAGGAAGACGGATCCCCTACCGGTTCAGGGCCTTCATCTTGTTCAGTCTCCCCTTCGATTCTCGAATACTCGGAACTAGTATTCGAGGAGTCAATCGCAGCAGGACGAGTAGGAAGGTTTTCACAAGCGGATAACTCTAGCTCCCAGGCTTGGGCAATGCAATCATATATATTGGCAATGCCTACTTTGGCCTCCTCCAAGGTATTCTGTTCATATGATATATAGCATAGGTCTTCTCGAGGACGAGTGAATCCTCTTGATACTAGAGTTTTCCTTAGAGTTTATCCATTTCAGCTTGGATCTCTTCTCTTTCAGACTTCTTGGATATTAGGCGCGAATCAAGCTCAACGTTGGTAGTTGAGTGAACTCGGTTTTGCCCCATGGCCCTCTTAAGCCTCTCTTCCATTCAGTCCCTCTTCTCCTCGGTAGCATTAGCCTCCTTAGTTTTGGAGCATAAGTTGGCCTTCAGATTATTAATTTGCTCCTCGAAGGCAGACTTGCACTTGGCAGTAGCGGTTATAGCATCTTGATATTCGACCCACTTTGCCTTAGCCTCTCTAAGGTCTTTGTGCAGTTGAGTAACGTTTTGGCTGTGAGCCAATCTATCTTGCTCAGTTTGCTGCAACTGAGCCTCAAGCTAACTCATATGTTCAACTTTAGCCTACAGCACCAGGAGGCTTGCGGCAAGTTGGTTTCTTTCAGCCAAAAGTTGATCCCGCTCGAAAGCAAGTCCTTGTTTGTCAAGGATCAACCTTTGCAGGCCCTCGGAAGCAAGAAGGTTAGCCTAAAAAGAAAAGGTTAGGGTTAAGATTACCATTACAGCATATAAATGGAAAACAAAAAGATAGAAGGGAACTAGGATGGTACCTGCGCCGCAATGTTCATGATATTGTTTATCAGACACTCCCTAGAAAGGGAGCCATTATCGTTCAATCCTTCGCCGAAGCCAGTGGCTTCATATAATTGGCAAGCTCCACCGGCCTAGAGAGTAAATGGAACTCCTTCGAGATTGAAAGAGTGGCGATTCTCCTTTCTTAGGGATCCTGAGAAGATATAGCATAGGTGTACCTAAAGTTTCCATGGTGAGGAGACAGGGGAGGAGAAGCATCCCTTTACTGATCAACTGATGTCGTAGAGGAGATGCAGTTGGTCCTGGTAGCGAGGAGTAGCTTGCGTAAGTGGGCATGAAGTTGTTGTCATAGAAGGAGAAGAAGCAGTTGTGGCAGAAAGGATGATGATTGTTGCTTGCTCAACAACTGAAGACATAAGAAGCCCGTGGTCTGAACTCCTCGGATCGAAAATAGAAATAGGGGTCGGGAAGCGAGAGTCGGCATTCTCAACTAATCCCATTTCACCCCAAAACGCTTGGATTTCATTAGTTAGTGGGTTTTTGAAGCTCTCCCGGTTGAGCATTAGATTGAGCCGATGAAGATCCTTTTCTCCTTTGAAGGGAAGCCTCTGCATCACTGGCTTCTCCTTCGTTATCGAGGACCACTGTAGGCACTAAGGCCAGCTTGGTTGGTGTTTTCTTTGCTCACTTCTCCTGAGTCCCAGTCGGGGAGCAATGTCTCCTCTTCGATTTCTTGTTCTAGGATTGGGGACTCTGAGAGGAAGCACCCATACCAGAAGTTCGGACAGATCCACGAGCTTTACTCTGATCAAGGGCATTCTACAAAACCCTTTTAGCCTTCTCGGGGTCATCTAAGGCGTCCACCTCGGGGCTGATGACAGAACCTCTCTGAAGCCCTGTATTAAGCAAAAATGGATTTAGCAAGTTATTCATGAGGTTTCTTGTGTTCGAATAATGAAAAGGAAATAAGGACTTGGCTTAGCATGGTGTTTGGCCTTCCACCCGTATTTGGGGGCCATTTCCTTCCCCCGACGGGATTCTGGAGTTGTAATGTCCAAAATTTTCTGAACCCATTGGTCCGAACCTTGAATTCGTGGTGGCTTCCAACAGGTAGCTGACGCGAAAGAAATAGAAAATCAATAAAATAAAAAATTATCTTTTTTACGAAGGGAGGAAGAAAATAACTGAAAACTTACGAAAAAGGTTCCACGACTCAGGAAAAGCTAGGGTTGTGGTTGCGATGATGTCCCTAATAGTAATAACGATGAATCTTTCCATCCATCCACGGTCATTTTCATCGTCTACGGTGGTGAGGAGAGCGTGGTGACCACGCTTGCTAAATTTTAATATTCCCCCAAAGAAATTCTTGGGAGAGTAAAGGTTCATTATATGTGCAAGAGTTAGGGTTTTCCCGGTCTCGGTGCACAATTGACGAAGGAAGGCCACCGTCTGCCATATGGATGGGCCTACTTTTGCTAAGAAGATTTAATATCAATGGCAAAACTCCAAAATTATTGGGTCGAGCCCTTCACTCGACCCCAAAGAAAATGGCCCTAAGATGAAGGGAGACATATAGACATACATGAATCCCTCCTTGGAGTAGGTCACTCGCTCTACCATATCGGGGGGAGGGGAGGGAGGATTTCAGTATTGAGAAAATTGCAGTCCTCCTTCACAATTGGAATACAAAGACGAATGGAGGAGGGGTACCTACGAACTGGCCAAAATCGGTGGCCTTGAGAAGTTGCAGAAGGGATTTTTCTTGAAGATCATTTACAGTGCCGAGACGATGTGGTGTGATGGTTCTAACAGAGGGAGGATCAAACTCGATGTCGACCTCCTTGTATTTATTTTTCTTCGGGCCTCCACCAAAGAGAAGATCGGTGTTTCCGAAGAAAGCAGTGTAAGAAGCCATGGTGGCAAAAGGTTAGTAAAATTATTGTTGAGGAAGTTAAAGGTTGTAAAAGAGTTCTTATAAAATGTAGAGAAGATGGAAGATTTATGAAAGTAGTGAAAGTGAAGAAGTAAAAGTGATGAGCAGTGGAGAAGATATAGACGGAAAAAATCTTGGTCATGATTACCTCGAAATTCAACGAAAATGCTTGCTAAATCATGGGGCAACACGTGTTTGGGGTATTAAATGCGAAGAGACGTGCGTCTTTTCAAATATCTGAGACTGTTCAGGAGCTTATCCGCCAAGAAAGTAATATTCATCTACTTCCCGGTAACGCTGAGTTTTATCACTGAAAAGTAGGGGGACTATCTGTATGGGATAAAATTGGTTGATTACAGGTGAATGGATGGTAAAATAAGCGTGGAACAAAATATAGGCAAAGGACGAGTGGGAAATAACTAATATCGGATGCGAAATGTGTGATCGGTATCGGGTAGACCTGTTAAATAGGTCGACCCGACCCAAACCCGAACCCATTGACTCTTGGACCGTGGGTCTTTATCTGGGTCGGGCCGGTTCACTTTCTTACAGGGCCCGATCCGAATTTGACCCATTAATCAAAACATGTTGACCCAACTAGGACCCATACCCGTAACCCCTTAACCCCGGACCCTAATGGGACGAATCTAATTTAATTAAAAAAAAGTTAAAAACTAATAAATGATAAACATTTCAAACTTTATACATATATACGAACATGAAATTACTACATGTCCTTAAAGCAAATCAGAATTAAAATGAAAGACAACCCATACTTTATTTACATTAAACTTGAGAAACATATGGAATTCGACAATTTCTATAACTAATAGTCTAAAACATATGAAATTCGACTATTTCGAAAAGATGCCTCATAGTGTCCGGTACTATATTCTTTCGTCAATGTTTGAATTCAATGTTTTATCACTTGGCTGAATATATATTTGAGTTGGTCCGGGCTGGTTGACCCCTGGGTCAGCTACCGGTTCGAGTTCGGTCCGGTTCAGTGGGTCAAAATAGTATAGCCCGGCCAAGATCCCTTAAATTAATGGGTTGGTCCGGTTAGGATTTTGTGATTCATGGGCCGGTTAAAGGGTCAATTCTAATGGGTTATATGGGTCAATTCATAGGTCAACCAGCCCATTTGACTGGTCTAGTATCGGGTGGTTTCCGAAGGGAACGTAGTCGGCGATAGAAGCCCAAAAGTTTGCCATCGGATAGCATTAAAAGAGCAGCCGTTACAGAGAATATTTGCATTCAAAGCGTGCCGTTATATATTCATCAATGACATGTTTATTCTCATTCAAGAAAAACTTGATTTTAGGATCTTGTCCCCCATAAGATAGCTATAAAATATCATATCGACGATTCCTGTGGAGGACATAAAACATTCGGCACGCAAAAGCTATACTTTACTATTTTGCTCTCATACTTTACTATTCAACTTTCAATTTAGCAGCTTCATCATTGCTTTATCTTTATGATGTTGGTCATATTTCTGTGTTATAATGTTACTTTACTCATGTTTTAATCGTTTTTTGGTGCTATTTGATCTTTAAAATGCCCAACATGTGTTAATTATTAGTTTTATGACTAATTGAGTTATGTGTAATGATTTAGGATGTTTGGAATACAAATATATGAAGAAAAGATGCACAAGCTATAGGAGAAGAGGATGGATACGTCGCATCCAACCTAGGAAAAAAGTATATTTGGTGCATCCTTGGCAGTGAAGTCGGGAGAAGGCATCCACCTTAGCATCCCCACCTGGGCACAGCAGGGATGATGGAACAGAAGGTGGATGCTTCATATCCACCCCAGCATGCGATGCTGAGAAGTTGAAGTTGAGGCGGACGCAAAGTATCCACTCCAACATCAATCCCTGAAGCTGAGTCAGAATAGGAAAAGGAAAACTTTGGCCCACGATTTTTGTACGCAATATATTAGCCAAAACGCCTCTTAAAGGTCATCTAACACACAGGGAAGCGGGGAAAAGCCATCACAGAGTTTGGAAATCACATAATTCATCTTGAGTTATTATTTTTTACTTCTTTTATTGATTTTTAGGTATTCTTGGGGATTACTTGAGATTGCTACCATGAGCATGAGTGGTTAAACTCGTTAGTTCTGGGGTCATGGGTGCTACATGAATGTTGATATTTGAAGTTTGAATTGACGAGTTTGATTTTATCATATTAGGTTATTTATATATCCAGGTTCTTAATTATTTTTCTGCATAGCTAACAGTGAAATACTATTTACGAGTATGGAGTTGAACTCGAAAGTGGAAATTCTAGATTGCGTATAGGATTAAATAGAGCAAATTTTTGAACCCGGGCATCGGGGAACGGATTTGCAATTAGGATAGAAATATACCTAACTGTCTTGCTTGGTTGAAATACAGGAAGTGTAAATACATTCTTGTTAGTATTAATTCCATAGATATATATGCATTAACTTAACTTGAATATGGGAGTAAGAACTCGACATATTCTGACGACTAACATTAACCATGTCAATCAACAAGCAAGATAAATCAATTAGTCAGTTTAAAACGAGAACGCAACAAGATTGTTAGCCAGTCCATGATCCTGGAATATACTCTCATATTGATTTTTATCCGAAATTTCCTACGTGTTTTAGTCGATCTCTAGTTTATTTAATTGCTTGGTAGTTTCTTCAGTTGTTAATTAATTAACTACACATTTTGAGAAAACATCTCTTGAATAGATAATTTGTTTGAATTTGAATCAGTCGAAAGTTAATCATAAGTTTCGGTGAGAAAGATACTCTACTCACTACTTTATTACTTGACGATCACGTATACTTGCATGTGTGTTTGGTCGCAATATGTTTTTGGCCCCATTGCTGGGGACTTAGAAATTAGCTACTTGTCTGAGTTAAGATTTTATTAGTTATTCTTTCAAGTTTTAATTTTCAGTTTGCCTTTTTTGTGTTAACGCAGGCTCTTCTCTTGAATGCGGAGGAGTAGAAGCGCGAACAACCTCCTTCCTCTTGATCCTAAAATAGTTCAAACAATTCACAGAGTAAGGAGGAAACTTGAAGCTAGAACTAGAACAGAAAGAGAGTTGGACATTGTAATTCAACCACAACCACTAGAGATGGCAGGTAATGAAGAGCGACTGGTGATAGAAGCCACAAGGCACAATCTTGCGAATATGACTCAGGCTATTGTGAAGCCTGATACCACAGATCATTTTGAACTCAAACAGTACATGGTCCAGCTGATTCAATCCACAGGGCAGTATGTGGGTCTTTCTCATAAAGATCTGCAGCGGCATATTCAGAACTTCCTGGAAATTACGGATACTTACAACTTTCCGAACGTTTCCAAGGATTATGTCAGGCCGACATTGTTCCCCTTTTCATTGCTGTGGGAAGCCATAGAATGGTTGTAAAAGGAGCCCACTAACTCGATCAACACTTGGGATGATCTAGCAAGAAAATTTTTAATCAAGTTTTTTCCCACCAAAAAGACAAAGTCGCCGAGGAGTCAGATTCTTGGGTTTCAACAACGGGATGGCGAGACTCTTCCTCAAGCTTGGGAAAGATACAAGAAGCTACTCAAATACTACCCACATCATTGTTAGACTGATAAGATATTGGGTCATACTTTCGTTGATGGGTTAGACGAGACGTCAAAGATGAATCTTGACTCAGCTTGTGGAGGTAGTTGCATAGCAATGCCCTATAGTAAAATCCAGATCCTGATAATGATAACAATTGGCAAGGAGAAGGGGAATCATGAAGAGCACTTAAACAAAAGACAGCAAGCGTAATTGAGCTTGATGATTTTTCAGCCATGAGAGCAGATATAGCAAAATTAGCAAATCAGATGAATAGAGTGACAATGCACCAAACGCAACAGATGCAACATATGCAACAGATGTCTACTTGTTATGAGTTATGTGGTGAAGGTCACACGAGTTACATATGTCCCACAAATCCTGAATCCATCTATTATTTGGGGCAAAAACGTAGAGGTCCGATGAATCAGCATGCACAATATGGGAACACTTACAACCAAATTGGAAGAATCGGCCTAACAACTACTGGGGTGGATATCAGGCGACTCTGAATCCGTATAGGCCCCAAGGAAAGTACAGTCAACCTCAGAAGCCACCCTAGCAAGTCGAGGAGAGTACGAATGACCTATTGAAGAAGTTGTTGCTTGATAATCAACAACTCAGGACCGATTTCAAAAATTCTTGAGAGACAAGTTGGGCAATTAGCGTCAATTCAAAATACTAGTCATGTAGGCGCTCTTCCCAGTGATACAGAGAATAACCCTCAAGTTAATATAGTCACACTCAAAAATGGGAGGGCGTTAGAAGAAGCGTCAAAGAAAAGAAGAGATAAGCCTATACCTGAGGGGGAGTTGATTCCTAAGGCAACACCCAAGTCAAAGAAAGATGATGCAAGTTCAGAGCCAGTGAGTGCTGCAAGGCCACCACCACCTTTTCCCCAAAGGTTACATAAGAAGAATGATGATCGCATGTTTAACAAATTTCTCTCTATGTTGAGCCAAGTTCAATTAAATATTTCATTGGTGGATGTACTTCGTGAAATTCCAAAATAAGCTAAGTACATCAAAGATATAGTGGCTCACGAGAGGAGATTGACTGAAGTTCGAGACAGCCACACTTACTGAGGAGTACACTTCGAGGGTCCAAAACAAGCTTCCTCAAAAGCTCAAGGACCCTCGCAGCTTCACCATCCCTGTGCGTGGTAATATTGATGTGGATCATGCTCTTTGTGATTTGGGGGCGAGCATAAATCTGATGCCCTTGTCCTTGTTCAAGCAATTAGGTCTAGGAGATCCAAGACCAACTAATGTGATGTTACAACTAGCTGATAGATCTATAGCTTACCCTGAAGGAGTGATTGAAGATGTGTTACTACAAATTGGGAAATTCATTTTCCTGATGGACTTCATTATCCTAAATTATGAGGCTGATGAACAAGTTCCAATCATATTGGGACGGCCTCTCTTGGCTACAGGTGATGCAATTATTAAAGTAAGAGGGAAAAATTATTATGAGGGTGGACAACGAGGAAGCGATTTTCAATGTCTACAAGGCGATTAAACTTCCCCGCCATTATGAGGAGCTCTCTATGATATCTATTGTGGAGGTGGATGAGAAACTGATAGATCAGAGTGTATATCTAGACGATTCTCTAGAGAAAGCACTCATGTTGTTCGATATCTTGGAAATTGACAAAGAGGTTGAGGAGATGATGCATATACTAGATGCATCTTGTGTCTACATTCAAGGATTAAACCCCTTTGAGCCCTTAAATAGCCTGAGTGGGCCTCCACCAAAGTCGTCGAATGAAGAGGCTCCAAAATTGGAACTTAAACCTTTGCCCCATCACCTTCAATATGCTTATTTGGGTGGCTCTGACACTCTACATGTTATTGTTTCCTCTTACTTGTCTAAATTTCATGAAGAAAAGCTGTTACAAGTGTTGCATGGGCACAAGCGAGCCATTGGGTGGACAATGTATACCATTAGAGGTATTAGTCCAACCTTCAGCATGCATAAAACCTTCATGGAGGAAGGACACAAGACAAGTGTAGAGCATCAACGCTGCCTAAATCCAATCATGAAAGAGGTGGTAAGAAAAGAAGTGATTAGGTGGCTTAATGCAGGTATTGCATTCCCAATCACTGATAGCAAATGGGTAAGCTATGTCCAATGTGTGTCTAAGAAGGAGGGATGATTTTAGTGGTTAATGAAAATAATGACTTGATTCTGATAAGAACTTTCACTAGGTGGAGAATTTGCATAGATTATAAAAAATTAAATAATTCTACCCGCAAAGACCACTTCCCCTACCCTTTATTGACTGAATGCTTGATAGACTAGCTGGACAGGAATACTATTGTTTCCTGGGTGGCTATTTAGGGTATAATCATATTGCTATAGCCCTATAGGGCCAAGAGAAGACCACATTTACATGTCCTTATGGCACGTATGCATTCAAGAGGATGTCATTTTATCTCTATAATGCACTTGTGACTTTTCAAAGGTGTATGATGGATATTTTTACCGACATGGTTGAAAGATTTGTAGAAGTGTTCATGGATGATTTGTGTGTGTTTGAGTGTTCTTTTGATAATTGTTTAATAAACCTTGATAAAGTACTTGCTAGGTGTGAAGAGACAAACTTGGTGCTCAATTGGGAGAAGTGCCATTTCATGGTACGAGAAGATATTGTCTTGGGGAACAAGGTGTCCAAAAATGGTCTGCAGGTGGACAAGGCAAAGGTGAAGGCGATTAAGAAATTGCCCCCCAATAACATTCGTTAAGGGCATTCGTAGTTTCTTGGGCCATGTAAGTTTTTATCGTCGCTTCATTAAAGATTTTTCAAAACTTTCTTCTCCTCTATGCAAGCTTCTTGAGAATGATATCCCCTTCAAATTTAACAATGCTTGTCTGAAAGCATTTGAGGAGCTGAAGAAATGATTGGTGATTGCACCAATTATCATTGCCTTGGACTGGGCGCAGACATTTGAGTTGATGTGCGATGCGACTGACGTCACAATAAGAGCTATTTTGGGGCAAAGGAAGGATAAAACATTTCACTCCATTTACTACGCAAGCAAAACTCTGAATCTAGCTCAGATGAACTACACCGTTACTGAAAAATAGTTGCTTGTAGTGGTATGGGAATTTGACAAATTCAGATCTTATCTAGTGGGAACCAAAGTCATCGTCCACCGATCACTCAGTTATAAGGTATCTTTTTGAAAAAAGAGATGCCAAACCGAGGCTGATTTGTTGGGTCCTCCTTTTGCAAGAATTTGACTTGGAGATCCGAGATCAAAAAGGAATAGAGAATCAAGTAGATGATCACTTGTCCAGATTAGAAAATCGAAATCATGTGGCTGATGGAGGTTTGATTAAGGAAACATTTCCAGATGAGCAGTTATTGGCAATCACCTCGAGTGAAGCCCCGTGGTATGCAGACTACATGAATTTTATTGCGAGTGGGGTCATGCCAACGGAATTGACACCTGATAATAGAAGAAGATTTCTACATGATATGAGGATCTACTTGTGGGATGATCCATTATTATATAAGTAGTTCACAGATCAGTTAGTACAAAAGCATGTTCCTGAGAAGGAGATGAATGCAATCTTGCACGACTGTAACGCTTCTCCATATGGACGTTATCACGGTGGGGATAGAATTGCCCAAAATGTGTTGCAATCAAGTTTATATTGGCTAAAATTGTTTAAGGATGCACACGCCTTTGTTAAACAGTGTGACAGGTGCCAAAGAATAGGAACAATCACGAAGAAGCATGAGATGCTTTTGCAAAATATTCTGGCAGTAGAGATCTTTGATGTTTAAGGGATAGATTTCATGGGACCGTTCCCATACTCTAATGGTCACAGATACATCTTGTTAGTGGTCGACTATGTGTCTAAGTGGGTGGAGGCCATTTTTCTTCCTACTAATGACACAAAGGTAGTGGTAAATTTTGTAAAAAAGCACATCTTCACACGCTTTGGGACTCCAAGGGTGCTGATAAGTGACGGAGGAACTCACTTTTGTAACAAGTTATTAAACAACGTTCTAGCAAAGTATGGGGTTAAGCACAAGGTTACCACCGCCTATCATCCCCAAACAAGTGGTCAAGTGGAAGTGTCAAACAGAGAGGTGAAGCAAATTCTGGAGAAAACGGTAAGTGGAAATAGGAAGGACTAGGCCGGAAAGCATGGCGATGCATTATGGGCGTATCGAATTACATACAAGACCCCCATTGGAACATCTCCGTATAAGTTGGTTTATGGGAAAGCGTGTCACTTGCTCGTAGAGCTTGAACACAAAGCCTATTGGGCGATTAAAAAGCTAAATATGGATATGGACTTAGCCGGCGAGAAGAGGTTGTAACAGCTCAACGAGCTTGATGAGTTTTGATTGCACGCATACGAAAATGCCAATATGTATAAAGAAAAGACCAATAGGTGGCATGATAAGCACATCCAATATCCCGAGTTTGAGCCAAGTCAAGAAGTTCTCTTGTTTAATCCGAAGTTGAAGCTCTTCCCCGGAAAGCTTAAGTCTCGATGGGCGGGACCTTTTAAAGTGGTTAGTGTGAAGCCTCATGGAGCGGTGTAATTGCGCGATACGAGTTCAAGTGGTACATTCTTGGTAAATAGGCAGAGAGTAAAACATTATTGGGGTGGTGACATTGCACGTCACAAGACCTCAGTGGACTTAGCCGATGCCTGAAGAACATGTTGCATCGTGCCCAACGTTAAATCGGGCGCTTCTTGGGAGGCAACCCAACCATTTTGTTTTGTTTTTGTAGTTTACTAGCTTTTCCCATTCATTTTGTATTTTTGATTTTTTTTTTATTTTGTAGGAGTTAATTCTCTTATGTAATTTATTTTAATTAAAAAAAACCCCAGGTAGTGGAAAAAAAGGTGGATGTGTGCATCCCCCTCCACATAAAATATTGATGGGACAACTGCTCAAGGAAGTGAAGTGAGTCCATCGCGCAAAGGTCTGCATCTGTGAAACAATTAAGGGAATCAGCTGGGATGCGTTGCGTCCAAGCTCACACACAACAGGTTTATATTTTTATTACACTTCACGTCTAATAACCCCAAATCCTTCTCCCACCAGTTTCCTCTCAACTCAAACACACTTCCTCGCACACCTCCTCTCATTGTTGATGCTCGAATTGATCAGACGCTTAGTAATTCCTTCGTCTTCCTCTCTCTCTCAATTCTCATCTCTTTTCTCTCTCACTGGTAGCAGCAGAATCCCCACCCCAAATTCCCCTAGGTTAAGTCTTACCAGTTTGAATATTACACATGAGACTAAGAGGGAAACTGAAAAAGTTTGAGGCGTATGGTTGTCGTTCTTGTTGGTTGTGATGTTTGAGAGATGATAAACTAGAATTCCCTTCATCTAATTAAATTTGGGAGGGTGGTGAAGTTGTCCAGTTGTTGGAAGAAAATGGGCAAAATTCATGCATTTTACTTGTTCGACAAATTGCTTGAGAGGTAAATTTAGGCATCGAGTCTGAGTAACCGAGCGACACGAGTATATGCTAGGGAATAAGTGTGGGGACGTTTGATTGATTGTGTATAGCCTTGTCATAGTGGTTGAGCTACGGATGCTCTCCACTCCTTTAACTATTGTTTTGAGGTATATAATGGCAGTTAAGCTTTTGAGTGACCACGTCCGGGGCTGAATTAAATGAACTTAAGCTGCTACAATATCTATAAAATTGGAGTGTTTCGAGCCTGTGGTAGAATGTCCTAATAAGCTTAACATATGGCACATTGCTTGACTGTTTGTGTTGTAAAGTGTTACTTCAATTTAAATTTTGTGCGCTCTATGCGTATTGGTATGTCTTGATATTAAGTGTGGGATTGCGAGAAGTTTATGATGATATAGCTGACTAAATTCAAGGTGAGTTATTGTAGGTAAAAGAACATGCTTTGAGCAACACTTGAATCTATCTCTTGTTGTGCATAATGATGTCTATAAGTGCATTTCTCACTCGTGTACTACCAGTTAGTTTATTCATGCTAAAAGTCATAGGCTATATTTGAATGAAGTACTGAATGGCATAATCATGTGGATGATTGGAAGTACACAGGTGCTTCACATCTGAAACTTCACTGTTCTGCCAACTAATTGTTGAATTCTTTGTTATGTAGGTACATAGGTTCACAATGGCAGCAATGATCAAAATGTCCAAGCAACAAGAAAGAGATAATGACAAGCAACCGCCTAAAAACCCTACTGGAAAGGCAACAGGTACTCCAAACCCACAGAATAAAAGAAAGCGGACTGGAAAAGCAAAGGCATCGCCGACTAGGCAATTAATTAATGAGTAGGAGCAAGAAGAAGAGGAACCATTAGTGAGGAGGACTGTGAAAAAGGGTACCACAAAAAGATAAGTAAGCGCACCAAGTAATGGGATAGAGTTCACAAAACTTGTGGTGCACCAGACCAAATACACCAAGCAGGTTGATCCAAACGATAAAGGGAAGCAGAAGGCTACCTCAGAATCTGAGTCCGAGTCTGATTCAGACTATGAGCTCACAAATGTCAACATGAGCAATGAAGATGAGGGTGAACCAATTGAGTTGATACGGACTCATGAAAAACTGAGCCGAGGCCAGGCTGAGCGGGCTACCATGATGAAGGGGGTATCACTAGTCCTCCATGCTTTGGTCCAACGTACATATATAGATATTTCATAGTTGCTTGCACCATCCGCTGCTGGACCATCCACTTTTATCCCTCTTATAGTCCCGGAGTCTCCATCTACCATGCCCACTGATACCATTGTGCCGCATGCTACAGACTCAGCTCCACCTGGTGACGATAGAACTGTGACTGAGCCCCCTATTTGTGAAGATGCTATTGCTATGCCAGAGGGGGACATGATAGATGTCGTGGATGCTTCGAGTACTCACTAAGTTGTTGCCGCTACTATCGTCCCGGCTTTCCATGCCACTACTTCTGATGCTCCTCCACAGACCATGGAGGATCCCTCCACATTGACTTGAGGGAGTTTATTATCACCCTACTCTACTTTATTTGTATGCATTGGGGACAATGCACGGTTCTAAGTATGGGATGGGGGTTATTCATTTTTTGTGTGGATGACTGTACTTAACTATTACAATCTTTGTTGCTTTTGATATTTTTGGGGCTATAATATTCACTTAATTAATGGCCTGTAATAGTTAGTAAATTCGTCTATAAGTAGTAACTCTCAGTCTCTTGTTATTTCTGGTTGTAGTAAGTACCCTTATAATAGTTGGTAGATACTATTAAAAAAAATCAGAAAATAGTGGACTTTTCCCGACGACGGACTACCTGGACAGTTCTCTCGAGGGATTTAGGTCCTTGGAAAAATACGAAAAGATTTTCATTTGATTTTTGGAATTAGTATTAGTATTAGGAAATTGACCGAAAAATAAAGAAAAGCACAAAAATATTTTATTTGCTTTGAGTAGTTAGTAAGTTTAATTTATTAGGAAATAATCACCCTTGGTTTTTCTTTGGCCATCGGTTCTTTTTCAAGGGATGAATTTTTTAATCGGATATTATTTTTTATTTTTAGAGTAGTGTAGGATATAAAGACTCGGACTGAATTCAGCACATTCAGTGACTTGTTTGATACCAATAGAGTTAGACCTGAGCATGTGGATTATAACTTTCTCCCTGAGTTTTTGAGAACTATTTTTGCCTTGAAAAGTAGAATTGTTTTTTTGTGACGCTTAGGCTCATTTTCTTGACTCTTGTGCTAACTGTTGTGCCTTGTGCATTAAAATTGTGGCTTAACTATATACTTGTTTTGATTGAGAGTTGGAATGTAGCCATCCTAATTGAATAATGTTCCAATGTGGTGAGATTTTTGTATAGTTCCATATAGTACATTTGTGTCTAGAACTTGCCCTACATGTGAGTTGAAGCGAAATCCTAGATTTTGCTCGGTTTGAAATATGATTTTAGGCCTTCTTAGATCCTTTTTGAATTGTAATGCTACCACAAATAAAATCATCTCTAGTTAGCCATTTTGAGCTTGTAGACCTTTTATTTGGCACCCACAGTACAAGCCTACACCCTTTTATTCTTAATTGAAACTTTTGATCCTTGTACCTCTTAAAGCACATTAATTGTGAAATAAGCACTAAAATAAGTAAGGAGGGGATTTGGGTGGCTTTCGAGTGGAACCAATGAAAGGAAAAAAGGTGCACTTATTTTGTAAAATAATACACCACTAACGAAAATTGAAATATTGAAAAAAAAAAGAAAAACAAATAATAATAATAATAATAAATAATAT